>APFE030392004.1:12302-152849 GCA_000404065.3 Pinus taeda | reverse complement strand
CATGAGGGTCATTATGAATTTTTGATCATGCCTTTTGGCCTTACCAATGCACCTTCAACATTTCAAGGTTTGATGAATCCAATTTTCAAACCATTCCTTAGAAAATTTGTGTTAGTATTTTTTGATGATATACTAATCTACAACAAGTCTTGGAAGGATCATGTTGAACATGTGACAAGGTGCTACAACTATTGGAGGAGAAACAATCATATGCAAAAAGATCCAAATGTTTCTTTGGAGTACAAGAGGTGGAATATCTAGGTCATATTGTATCTCATGAAGGAGATAAGGTAGACCCTAGCAAAATTAAAGCCATTAAGGAATGGAAAATCCCCACATCCATAAAGCATCTGCGAGGATTTCTTCGGTTGACAGGGTATTATCGCAAGTTTGTTAAGAATTATGGGAGAATAGCAGCACCTCTAACAACATTATTGAAGAAAGATGCATTTTCATGGACTCCGGAAGCAACAAAGGCCTTTGAACATCTTAAAGAGGCAATGTGCCAAGCACCAGTCGTAGCTACACCGGACTTCACAAAAACCTTTATTGTGGAATGTGATGCTTCAGGAAATGGAATTGGTGATGTTCTAATGCAAGATGAAAGACCCATTGCTTTTGAAAGTTGTCCAATCAAGGGAAAGTTTTTACGCAAAGCTATTTCTGAGAAGGAAATGTTGGCAATACTCCATGCACTTGAGAAATGGCGACCCTACCTAATGGGAAGACACTTCAAGGTAAAAACAGGTCATGATAGCCTTAAATACTTTTTAGAACAAAGATTCTCCTCTGAAGAGCAACAAAAGTGGGTCACAAAGATGTTGGGTTATGACTTTGAAATAATCTACAAAAAAGGGAAGCAAAATGTGGTGGCAGATGCACTCTCAAAAAAGGATGAGGATGTGGAAGCATTGTTGTGTGCCATTCTATTATCCAACCAGATTGGATAAATGAAGCAAGGGAGGAATGGAAGAATGACGAAGAAGTGTGGGCACTTATTCAAAAGTTACAACAAGATTCCAGTACGTCTGATACATTTAGCTGGAAAAATGATTCGTTATGGTACAAAGATCGCTTATACCTCTGTAAGAATTCCCAGCTAAAACAAAAGATTCTTATGGAATTGCACACTCCTCCCTTAGGAGGGCACTCAGGATTTTTAAAAACTTACCACAGGGTTAAGAAATATTTTTTTTGGGATGGCCTTAAATCAGATATTCAAAAGTTTGTGGCGGAATGTTTGGTTTGCCAACAAAATAAAGTTGAAACAATTAAGACACCAGGTCTATTACAACCTTTATCCATTCAAAGCCAACGTTGGGAGGAGGTTTCAATGGATTTTATCACAGGTTTACCCAAGTCTGAGGGAAAGAGTGTCATCATGGTGGTAGTTGACAGACTTACCAAGTATGCACACTTTTGTGCATTATCACATCCATTTAAAGCTAGTAGAGTTTCTACTACATTTATGGAAACAATTCAAAAGCTACATGGAAACCCAAATATTATTGTAAGTGACAGAGATCCCATTTTCACTGGAAATTTTTGGACATAGTTGTTTTCTTGTCTTGGTCTCAGTTAGCTCATAATTCATCTTATCATCCTCAATCTGATGGGCAAACTGATATAGTAAACAAATGTTTGGAAGGATATCTTCGTTGCTTTGTATCTGATAAATAGACACAATGGGTCAAATGGCTTCCTCTGGCTGAATGGTGGTATAACACTTCCTTCCATACAGCAACAAAAATGACCCCATTTATGGCACTTTATGGGTATCAACCACCATCCATAACATCATATTTAAGAGAAAATTCTAAGGTTCAGGCAGTGGAACATCACATCGAACATCAACAACAAGTCCTCAAACTCTTAAAGGATAACCTCGTGTTGGCACAAAATTCTAATGAAACAACAGGCAGATCAACATCGCAGTGAAAGAAGTTTTGATGTAGGTGATTGGGTATTCCTACGGCTACAACCATATAAGAAAATGTCCCTCAAGCAAGTTAAGAAGGACAATAAATTATCACCAAAGTATTACGGTCCGTACAAGGGTGGAAGAACTTATCTGCTGAAGATTCCACATGGGAGGATGAGAATTTTATGCAAAAGTATCCAGAACTACTCAAGCATTGAGGACAACACTTTTTTGAAGGCGAGCGGCATGTTGGGTCCCTATAATACTAGTGATTACCCCATTACTATTGTAGTTATACCCCTTATTAATATTGTTGTGCCCATATTGCCCCCATATTGTTATTATTGTGCCCCATAGAATTCCTCTATTGTTATTTTTCTGGCTTTATATTATTATTGTTAGGTCGGCTGGTTTATATTGGACTCCTTAGACTCCTATATATAGAAAGGAGGTTTTTTCATTTGAATCATCTAAGAATTTTTCATTTATGTAATGTAAAGGAGGTTGCCCCCTCGAAGAGGCTGAATTCTAAGGCGTTGATCTATCTTTTCTATCTTTTCTTGAGCTGGTTTCATAATAGAATATTACAACTGAGAAAAAAACAAAAGTGTTCTTTGAACATGTCTCGGTGAATTTTGGGTTACCCACTTCCATATTATCCGATCGAGAATCCCGATTTGTTGGGAAGTTTTGGTCAAGTCCGCGGGAATTAATGGACACCAGATTGAAGAAAAGCACAACTTTTCATCCACAAACAGATGGCCAAATAGAGATAGTCAAAAGAACAATGATCTAGTTGCTCAGGGGTTATTATAGCAAGCATCCCAAGCTTTGGGATGAACATTTATGTTATGTCCAACACGCTTACAATTGTGCTAAACATTCTTCTACACATAGATCTCCTTTTGAGACCTGTTTTGGTTTTATATGAAGGTCTCCCTTGGATTTTTTCTTTGAAAAAGACATAGTAGTTGTTAGACACAATGATGTGGATAAAGCAACCAGATTCATTGAAAAAATCATAGAGGATCACCAGGCAGTGCAAGAACACCTGGAAAAGAGCTAAGCCAAATACAGGGCAAGGCATGATAAACACCGGGTGGAGCACAAATTCCAAGTTTGCGATTACGTCTGGCTGTATTTCAGCAAGGACAGAATGCAACATGAAAGAAAGAAGTTGAAACCAATAAGGTATGGGCCTTTTAAGGTACTTGAGAAAATTTGTGACAATGATTTCCACCTTAATCTGCCAGCATACATGCATATCTATTGAGTAGTAAATGCATAAAATTTAAGACTGTTTGAACCTTCATTAATTGAATATCCTGAAGAGCAAAGTTAATTGCGTTCCATCGATTATCTATTGCTTGAATACCTCAATGAGTTGCAGGAATATACAATTTTGGATAGGAATGTGAGTACAACATACAGAGGAGATGTTGAGTACCTAAGGATTCGACTCAAAGGTTCAAAACCCAATAGTGAAAAATGGATAGAGATTGGAAAAGTGTGGTAACTGTATCCTAAATTGATTGATGCTTCAAAACCAACTTTTGGTGGTCCAAGAGCCCCTTTTAGTGGCAAGGCGTGATCCAAATGGATCCAAGAATTCCCTCTAAGTATTCATGAAAATTTTAAAAAATCATGCCCAAGGCCAAAATCCTTTAAAGGATCAAAAATATCGCAAAATGGATGCTTTTAGCATGGCAGAGAAACCCTTCAGAATGAAGAAAAACATTATCGGGAGTCCCAAAACCCATGAAAACAATGAAAGAAATAGAGAAATTGAAGGCAGAACAAGTGATGCACAATAGTCGTCCAATCTGGCCGATCAATGGTCTAGGTCGGATTGATAATAGCAATTGACAGTAATCCTCATTGAATATCGACACTTAACACATATATATATGGCAACGACGAATGGCGGAGTTAATATGGACCGTCGATGAAGAGCGTAGATCGACAACCCATATTACATTACTGGATCACTATTGGAAGATGCAGCGGAGCACTTATGGCGGCACAAGGATTATTGCGATGAGCGATTGCGATATATTGTATCACCGCATCATATCAGAACTGCGTAGAGGAGTGGTTACAATCGGCAAGGGTCATGTGCAATATGCAATATCACGTCAGAAGGTAGAGCGGAGCCGATATCAATACACCATGTGACATCCAGACCTGATATCATTATAAAGGGATTTTTATATGATTTCAAGTCTGTAAAAAAGCCATTTTTAATGTATTTTCATGATTTTGTTGCATTTCCAAAACGCAAAGGGGCAGAGCGCTTCCAATATGTGATAACGACTTATCAATAGACCCAATATGGGAATGAAGCATATTTAAGGACTTTTAAATACTGATATATGGATTTTGGCAGAATTTCTTTGTTAAAACACATTTTCCCTGTGTTCAACAGTGCATAGCCATTTCAGGAGTTTCAGAGGCCCACGACACTATGGCATTACAAAATGGGTGGCCACCTACTCATCGGGCATTAAATAATGATTGTATCACACTGACAGAGGGATTTAATATGAACAGAGGCTGAGGAGACCGAGAGACAGGAACATGAAATGAATAGGATGCACATTTTTGGCTTTAAAAGCCATAGACAGAGAGCATGAGGAGGAGAGTAGTATTCACGCAAATGCTAAGACTAATTTTAGGATAGAGAGCATTAGGGGAGTCTATGTACTCATAAAGGACTTGAGAGGTTCAAGTAAGCTCTTATTATTGTATTTATGTTTGTGTGTGAGGCTCAAATTGAGCTCACATTTGTAAACAAAACTCTGCTAGAAGACATAATTGAGAGGCCACCACTGAAGGGTGGCCCAGGAGATGTAGCCCATGAGTATTGGGTGAAATCCTTATTAAATTTTATGTGTCATGTGTTATCTATTATGTTTTGTTATTGCTTCATTGTCTGTGCATTTTGCGATCTTATCGATCCATTGCATATAGTGACATAAACTAATCCATGCACATAAGTCTGTAATACCTTATTAATTGTCTTAGATCTCATTTTTAGATCATTTACCACCCC
This sequence comes from Pinus taeda, assembly GCA_000404065.3. Classification (NCBI taxonomy): domain Eukaryota; kingdom Viridiplantae; phylum Streptophyta; class Pinopsida; order Pinales; family Pinaceae; genus Pinus; species Pinus taeda. The sequence continues at coordinate 147,876 of APFE030392004.1, read as the reverse complement.
CTACCTACCCCCTGACAAGGGGGGCATCCACCCCCCTACTGCACCTACCGCAACATATGGTGGGTAGTCAAGGAAACAATATAACACACATCCAACATTCTCCCACTTGTTGTTTTCTTTCCACATGGGACCACAAGAGATCTTAGTCATTGGTCTAGCCGTGGAATGCCCATTTTTCTCTACACCAAGATAACTTCTCAATGTTGGCATTATGTTTCTGGTATGGTTATATGCTACAACTGTTACAGATGTTGTACTTGATGGCAACACCCATGGCAAGGCTCTCAATATGATGAAAATTAAGAAGTACGCAGGAGAACAGTTCAGAAGATGCATACCCGCAGGAACGCTGTGCAGGGACCGCGTCCAGACACGCAGGTTACCCATTCATGAGGTGTGTACCCCCAGTGCACACACTTCAAGGCAGTAAAGCGCGCACACGTGGGGTTCCTTATGTTTAACCCTTGGTATTTAGCCGACGGTATTATGTTATGATGGTTTTGGCCCGTGGTATTCTTTTATTTTATTATTATTATTGAGCCCCATGATCCTTGATTTGAGGAATTGCTTACCTATATAAAGCAAAGGAGATCATTTGGCTTAGTATGCTTTTGGGTTGAATATCTTAAGATCTGAAATATTTGGGTTATTGTTTCAAAAAGCTTGATGTATATGAAAGTGAAGTAGAAAGCGAATCTGTGAAGGGTGATCTCTCAAGCACTTGATCAGATCTGGGCATCTGTCTAACTGTCGCACACTGGTGATCTGCAAATTCAGCCCTAATTTGATGTACGCAGGTGTTTAACGGTGCCTCTGCGTGGGTACACAGAGAAGGAGAAGGCGATCTGCGTGGGTACGTAGAGCAGAAGAAGGGTGGTTGCGTGGTTACGCAGAGCAGAAACGGGCGAACTGCGTGGGTGCGTAGAGCAGCAGTGGTTTAGGTGCGTACACACAGGAAGAGTACGCGGCACGACAGTGTCTTTGGGTGCGTACCTACTGTGGGAGTACGCGACGCGATAGTGCATTTGGGTGCGTACTGTACGCAGTGCGACAGAAGAAGCAGTGCGTGGGCACGCAGTGCAGCAGAAGGAGATCTGCGGGTATACGCAGAGAAGCAGAGGGTGAAGTGCGTACCAACGCAGGCCAAAGAAAGGAAAGTTGCGTATCTGTTTTAGGACTATCTGTTGACTGAATTTTTCTGTTGATAAGGTGTTCTGGGTTCAGTTTTGTTATTTTGGTCTAGTTACTGCAGCTGACTGTAATTTATATGTACTTGATGATGTATATGGATCGAGTTTGAAAATCTATGAAAAGTGGTCCTTGTAAGAAAAGAAGTAGGGGGTTGTAGCTCCCTTCCAGGAGAGACTGGAAAACGAGAGAGAGTTGTAGCTCTCTGCAGGTTGCAGCCTGCGTACTGGTAAAGGACTGCACCCAGTACAAGACCATTGTAAAAGGAGTTTCTTAAGTGAAAGAAGATAGAGGATATATGTAGCAAGTGGTTTTTCACCCACATTGGGTTTCCACCTTATATCTGGTGTTTCTTTGATGTTGACTGTCTGTTTTTCTTGTTCATGCTCATTATTTTATGGTACTGATATGAAAAAATAATTCAAAGTATAAATAAAGAATATTTTGTAAAAGTACTAGATAATAGTGATTCACCCCCCCTCTCAGTATTATTTTCAACACTCAATGCTCATAGACTTTGTCAATGCATTGTCAGTATTCTTCAAAGTGTCCACCTTTACCAACAACACCATTTTATCCTCAACCATATCCCCCAAAATGTGATACTAAACATCAATGTGGTTTGTCTTTGAATGATAAGCAGGGTTCTCTGCCAAGAAAATTACACTTTGGCTACCATATTCTATCCTTCTATCTCATTGTACTAACCCCATACTTGAACATAATCTCTAGAACTAAAATTCTTTCTTTCTTTCATGAGTGGCTGCCATGTATTGTGCCTCTGTAGTTCAAAGCGCCATGACATACTACCTCTTACTCATACAACTGATTTCACCTCCAAATACATTAAACACATCCCCACTTGTAGACTTTCTCTAATTTAGATCTCCAGCCCAGTCTGCATCAAAAAAGCCATCGATGTCAAAAATTATATCCAATCCTAGTCTTCCCTGGTAGGACAGACCATAATCACTAGTGCCATGAAAATACATAAAACATTGCTTCACTGCTATCCAATGCTCCTTCCATAGTTTTGACATAAAGCTGCTCAATACTCCCACTACATGTGAAATTTCTAGTCTAGTATAGACCATTGCATACATCAGCCTACTGACTATACTTGCATACATCAACCTGTGCAGTATTGTCTCGAAATACATCCTCTCGTTTAACCAAAGCTTCCTCTTTTGCTAATATCATTTAATTTCCATGCCCAAAATATAGTTTATGTTCCAAGAACTTTCATGTCGAATTTGGAGGACAATTCAGTCTTCAAAACCTGGATAATTGCTTTGTTATTTTCTATTGACAACATATCATCCACATACAAGACCAAATAGATAACATGATCACCAATTAATTTAAAATACACACATTGGTATTCTTTGCTTTAGGTGAAGCCAAGTCCCCATATAAACGTATTATGTTTCTCATACCACATCTTTGGTGACTGTTTTAACTCATATAAAGACTTTTTAACTTGCATATGAGTTCTTTCTTACCCTTCACCGGAAAGCCTTCTGGTTTCTTCATGTATATCTCTTCTTCCAGATCCTCGTGAAGAAATTTTTTTCTTGAAATCCATTTGTTCTACCTCAAAATCAAGAGAAACAACAATGGATAAAATTATCTAATAGAAGCTACCTTGGAAATAGGAGAAAAAATATCACCGAAATCAATTCCTAGCAACTAGGAATAACATTTTTCTACCAATCAAGCCTTGTATTTATCCAACTTGCCTTCTACGTTCATCTTCTTCCTAAATAACCATTTTCTTCCAATGGGTTTCCTTGCAACTGACACCTCCACCAGATCCCACGCTTCATTTTTTCCAAAGATTCCATTTCATCAATTGTGGCCTCTTTCCATAGTTTTTCATCCTCCGAATATTTTGCTTCCCTCACAGTTCTAGGATCATCTTTAGTAATAGATAATAAAAAAATTGAATGGAAAACATATGGACTATACCTTTCTAGTTGCTTTCTTTCTTGAACTGATCTTCTCACAGCTGGAGTTTGTGCCTCTTCATCTTTTGATTCCTCTTTTGCTATAGAGTCTGATTCTTCCTTCTTTAGCTCAAACTATATATTCTCAAGTTAATTTAGAAGGAATTCATGTTTAATAACATCTTTCACATCTCTAAAAACCACATCTTGGTTGTGCACAACCTTCCTTATTTCTAGGTTCCAAATCTTATAACCTTTTAAACCATCCTTATACTAAATAAGGATGCACCTTTCATATTCATTGTCCAGCTTGGCTCCTTTTTCCTTTGGAACATGTACATATGCATCAGATCCAAATACCCTAAGATGTGAAAGAGATGGTTTCTTATCAGTCCATACCTCTTCTGGAGTATTATACTCCAACGTTCACGAAGGTGTTTTATTGACTAGGTAACGTGTAGTCTCTATCACCTTTTCCTAGAGTTCCTGTCCTAACCCGACACCACTAAGCATACTTCTTTCCTTTTCCATAAAAATCTTGTTCATTATTTCTATAACTTCATTTTCCTTAGGTGTGTATGGAGTAGTCTTCTGTCATGCTATACCACACTTCTTACAGAACTCTTCAAACTTCTTCCTGAGGAAATATATCCATGTATTCCTTGAGAAATCATCTATAAATGATACATAGTACACAAACTTACCTAGTCATGGAATCGACAAGGGTCCAAACACATCACCGTGCACAAGCTCTTATATATATGTTACTCTCTTAGAACTAGAGGGGAAACTCACCTGATTATGCTTCCCATATACATCCAAAGAGAAATTAGACATACCTTATATCATACCATTACCATGAAGTATTCAAAGGCCCTTTTCTCTGATATGTCCAAGCCTTTGATGCCATAACAAGTCTTTTCTCTAGAGACTTCTAGATTTTCTACTCCACTTTCATGAACCACATAATTGTTACACCCGTTAATAATAGTGCTACCTTGAAGCTTGTACATAGTTCCAATCCAAACTCCCCCCATCAATACTAGTTCTCCCTGAGCCATCTTATATGTATCCTTCTAGAACACTATTTTTTCACCTGCATCATCCAGCTTGCTTACAAAAATCATATTCCTAGCCAATGCAGGAATATGTAGAAAACCCAAATGTTTTCTAATCCTTCCACCTTGCAACTTCAACTTGAGTTTTCTACGACTAACGATTATAACCTTCCTTTCATCCCCTAAGAAGGCATCGCCACCATCATATTTCTCATACTAGCGGAACCACTCTCTATGGGGAGTGAAGTGAAAGGATGTAACTGAGTCAATGAACCATGCCTCATGATCTACATGTGTACTTGAAGAAGAATCCAAGTACACATCCTCACCTTCATCTGAGATTATTTTCATCCCTAGAGAAGGATAATCATTAGATCCCTTTCCTTTCTCAAGAGCTTTAGATTTACAGTCCCTTTTGAAGTGCCCTTCCTTTTCGCATTTCCATCACATCTTTATAGATTTTCCTCGAGATTTATGTCTTCCCCTCAAGATATTTTTTTTTTTCATTGTGGGGCCATCCTCGTATAGACAAGGCATCACCATTGTGGCCCTCCATTTTTTTCTGTCTCATCTCCTATGGAAACAAGGATGAGACTATTTCATCAAACTGTAAGGAAATTATATTAGTGCCTATTGTAACAACTAGAACACCGCCTGCATCTGGTAGAGAACACAACAAACTAATGCACCTATCTTCATCCCAAATTTTAATATAAACAAATAATAATTGGCTTGCCACAGTATTAAAGGCAATCAAATGCTCTATCACCAAGTCTTGATCCTTCATCCTCGGGTTATACAACTTTTTCCGTAGGAATAATTTATTCACCAGAGACTTAGACTGGTACAAAGTCCCTAGCATTTTGAAAAAAGCTTTCCTCAAAACTTCCCTTGATTCATTCAACAATACTTAATCTGAGACACATAATCGTATTGTTCTCTTTTCCTTCCGATCCAACTTCGCTCAGTCTTCATCTAAGATTATTGTTATTTTTGGTACCCAAATCTACCATGATCCATTGATCTTTATCCACCAACATATCCTCCATATTAATTTTCCACAACTAAAAAAATCTAACCATTAAATTTTTTGATCTCTATCTTTTCACTTCTCACCATCTTCTTTCAGCACAAGAATTGATGCCACAGATTTCCCACTAAACATGGTCTACCACAGGCCCGAGCAAAACCCCTCAGCAGCAAAGCTATCCCATTGAAGCCAAAATAACTTTTATACCAAATGTAGGTTTTAACACTATACAAAAAATAAATAATAATGAGAGCATAAAACATAAAACAGATATACATAGAGGCTTCCCCTAAATCCCAAAACTAGGACTACCAAATTGATTTTTCATTATATTCATTTCAATGTTACAATACATATATATACATGCCAAACCATCCATAAACCAAAATCCATTAACCTTGGATTAGAACATAACCATAGTTTCCTTGACCAGATCTAAAAAATACCTTGGATGGAAAAGCATAATGCCCAAAACCATGCACGAAATCGATGCAAAAAACCGTAGGTAGGTCCTCCCACCTAATATGGGGCCCCAAAAAAATTTCCCAGGGTTCTGCCTTGGACGCCATGTAGGGGGGTTATTGTCTCCCTACATACCACCCGACAGGGGACGTAGTTTCCCCCATGCTATGCCCCACACAACGTATAGGGGTTAGCCATGGAAACAATATAACACACATCCAACACATTCTATCAAATATGGTCCATTATAGGAAATGGGTAGTTGTCCTTCAAAGAAGCTCTATTGTGGTTCTTGAAATCCACGCACAGTATTATTTATCCATTATTCTTCCTAATAAGAGCCAAATCTACAACGCATTCTGAGTACCTTTGTGGTACAATGATCATAGCTTGAACTAACTTCTTCACTTCCTTCTTAATGGTTTGGAGTAGAAGGGGATTGATCTATCTGATTTTATGCTTACAAGGCTTCATTCCACTTTTTAAAGGAATATTATATTGAAGGAAATGTATATCAAGAGTCTTTAAATCATCATAAGACCAAGAAAAAACATCTTTATAATATTTTAATAGATCTAAGTACCTTTGTTTGTATTTTTGAGCGGTCCCTTTTGACAACTTGATCATGTAGGGTTCGTCCTCTAAGCCTATGTTGCAATCCTCCACGCATTCATCAAATTCCTATTTAGCAGGTTTAGAAGCCACATAGTTTGATTTTAATATCCTCTCCATAGGAACTAGACCTCATGGAATGGAATTTCCCTTCAGCTGTAGAACTCTATGTCCTACGATATTTTCCTCCCATGCATTTGGTTGTGATTCTATCACTTCTTCTTCTTCTTAGTCAACCACAGAGTTTGATAATTCCCCAATGACTTCCAAGAAGTGCATGATTTTCTCATCATCCTCAAACACTTGCTAGCATTTCACATTCTCGGGCACTGAGGGTGTATACCTAACTTCAATTTCATACCTAAGTAGTGGATTTTGTGGTGGGTTGATGTTGTTGGAAACTACAGCTAAAGAATCTACCATTTTATTTCCTTCCTTGGGAAATAATTTTACATTAAAAGTTGAGAAGAAGTTGTCCATTAAATCCTAAACCTCATTTCTATAAAACCTTAGGTAAGGGTGCTTGGTTTGGCATTGGTCGTTGATTTGCTTCACTACCATTTCTAAGTCTCCAAATACAGTCAGGTAGTCAATGTTTAGATTCTTCATTGCTTGTAGGCCTAATAGAAATACCTCATACTGTACCACATCATTGGTTGCTTCAAATTCTAATTAGAAAGAGAGGAGAATTAAGCTACCCTCTAGAGTTATCAATAATATCCCTACTCTATTTCCTTTTTTAGAGTTTGCATCATCAAAATATAGCTTCTAGAATTTGCTACAATCTTTGAGTTGTTGTTGCGATTTTACTGCTGGTTGTACATGTGTTTATTCAAGAATAAAGTCGTACTCATCTAGCACGAAGCATGAGATATCTCTTTCCGTCCCATGCATAGAAGAATTATTTGACAAATCAGCTTTTGTGATTATTTTAATGAATCTGGATTCATTTTACAATCTTATTTCCTATCTACCAAATATAGGGGTCTTAGCATAAGTAATACCTAGCTTGATGGAACCTCCAATATTTTATCCCTAAGACCTGGACAAAATCATACCAAACCTCATAGGGATACCAACAACTACAATGTCCATCACCACACGTTTCATTGGGATTTGGGCCAGATTCACCACCAAGTCCTTGTTCATCCCCAAGCACTTGATCCAGTCAAAAGAATAGGTCTTTTTATGTGGTCTAGTTATCTTTAGACCCAGTTGCTCCATTACTAATAATGGCATCAAATTATGGGAAGCTCTTGAGTCCAACATGCAATTATGGAGGAGGAGGTCATGTACTACTACATTAACATAAAAAGGTGGAGCATAGAGATCTTGTTCTCCAACATGAGGTCCGAAGAGTACTATTGGCTTTTCTTTTTGTAGGTATAAACTATCAAGTGGTTGGAATGCAATGAAAAGAAACATAAATTGAGAGACTTGAGTCTTATACGTAGGCTATTTCAAGAGCTCGGGAAATGGGAATAAGATCTTCAATTTCTCAAGCTCATTCTAAAGCTTAAAGATGGTAGGGCCTTTCTCTGTAGTGCTAAATTCTACATGCTCCTTTTATTTTTTATGGATGATTCTAGTGGAGGGAGGTGATTTACCTTCATTGACGACTTCACGCTTATAGCAGTTTGAATTTGAGGACTCTTTTCTTCTTGGAATAACTGGATCTACAAGTCCCTTCCCCTTGTGAGCAAGCTTAGGAGGCTCTTGGGAGGAAGTAACTTCATTCTCCTCTTGTCCTCTCGATTTCTTTCTAGATGATCGCAGATTACATTTCTTGTATAGTTGATCCTACATGAAATCAACAAACTATTTTTAGTAGTCGTCAACCTCATCATCATCCAATGTTGCATCAAACACCTCCTTGTCTTCTTCATATGTTTTGAGTTCTTGTCCTTCATTGGAGAAAGAGGAATACAAGTTCCCCTGAATATCACTTGTATTTGGTATCAGTTCCTTGAGATAATCTTCTATATACAATGGAATATGAATTTTGTCTTGTTTCTATTTCCTCTCCCTTCTCATTATCCATAGGGGAGGCCTTCTGTATTGGGGATTAGAACCTCGATTAGTAGTTGGGAAGTTCTATCTTTGAAGGTTTTTATTCTACAACTCCATCTTTTTCATTTTTCTTGATAAGTTCTTTATCAAGTTATCCATCTCCTTTATCCTATGTTCTTGAGATTCTCTTCCAATAATTGATGAAGATGACTCCTCTTTCCCCCTTTTCTTATATCTAAAGTTAGTTCTACTTCTTGACTTCCCTGTGGAGGTAAATTTTTCTTCTACCTCAAGGGCATCAATTTGAAAACAATCCACAATATGAAACTTCCTGTATGTAAGATTAAAACCAAATTATAAATCAAAGGCCCCAGAAAAGACTAATTGGGGAGCGGCTTGTCAAGGTTTGATTTCAGCACATGGATTTTTATAGAGTTTATTAAATCTTTTAATAAAATCTGAGATATCCTCACTAGATTTCATCTTGATAACATTAAACTCAATGAGAATGTATCCATAGTCTCTCTTCTCACCCCATTTCTTCAAAAAGGAGGTCTCCATTTATTCCCAAGTGTTAATGGTAGCCTTTGGCAAGGATTTAAACCATTTCCTGACTTCTTTGTCCAAATATTGGATGAAAATCCTCAACACTACATCTTGGTGTTGAACATTTAGATTTTTACCAAAGGCACACAAAACAATTGTGTGTCTATGTTGTTATATTAGCGTGTTCATTATATAGTCTTATGGCAGGAGCTTGAAATAGTCTTGTGGCATGGCATTTATATGTTGAGGTATGTTTAAGGGAGCATATTTGTTTAACAAGAAGCCCATGAAAACCTTTTTGATCAGAGTTGGTGGTGCTTGAATTAGTAGAGGAGCCTGAGGTATTACCAATGGTAAGACAACTCACTAACAGTGGAATGAGAAACTCTTCACATAATGGGTAGGATTTCTTTGGAGTTTATCTTTTATCTCCTCAACTTATTCTTTTACCTCTAGGGAGGTGGCACTAAGTAGGTAATCACTTTCGAGAGGATATATCAGGACCCTAGAAGGGAATTCAGAACACTAAATTACGACCTTCTATGAAGTGGATGAGGAGGTTTCCTAGAATGAAGAGATAATAACATCAATATTTAGAGTATTTTCTTTCCAAATCCTTCTGAATATTATTATTTCTGGGTAACATACAAATGGTGTTTTTTTACTGAGAGGTATCTGAGCGAGTATGAGGCCTATTATAAGCTAGAATGATTAAATAAAAATACAGACAATGAATACACCAAGGTGAGATATCTTCAACAACACTTCCCTTACCCAACTGAAAGCAGGAATGTAATGACTTTTCATATGCAGGGAAAATTATTTCACATTTGCTCCTTGAGAGGGATGCCAAAAATATGTTGTCACTTCTTTTAGCACTTGTAGCACAAGCTCTTCAGGAGATATGAAAGCTTCCTAGAGACAAACTCAGGTTAAAGGCGGAGGCCAATGCCTTGGACATCTTAAATATTTCTCGATAGATATATATTAAAGACTTGCAACACTTCGGTTGGTAATAGATAATGCAAATGGGTTTGGTTGAGAACCATTTATAAAGGTACAATGTATGAAGTAGCTTGTACACAAGATTACTTAGTAAATAATCTTCAACTCACTGGTGACCAAATCAGATTAGGAATGTGGAAAAATTAAATTTTTGAAACTTAGGTAATGGGAGAAGACAATAGAAGGGGAGTCCATCAGATAAAGCTTAAGGTCTAACAATTCTATATCTTAGGACCCAAAGAGAAATGAGAGAGGGGAATATCTATGGAATATTGAGATACATGGAGTGTTGATTAAAGAATTAATTCCTACAACAATGCAAGCATTATCCATCAATTTTTTTTATTTAAATGAGTCTGCATATGAAGGAAATACATCTAGCTACTACTTAACATGTAATATGAGAAGAAGATATAAGACATATGGTAATACAATGAGAGAAGAACATACCACAAATATAATAGGTTGGAATCACGAGGAACTTTACATTAATCTCTTGAGAAAAACCAACATACATCAACTTCAATATGAAGGACACTCTTTATGTTGACACGTTTGAAGATGCCCAAATCAATATTATTTTTTTTCTTGCATAGTGGCCTTCTTGCTTACAAACGAAGCAAGCATTATCTCTTTTGGGATTTCTTCTCTTTTTCAAATATCTGTATTTCTTGAATGGCTTTTTTGGGTTTGTTACTCTTTTTGGGCGAAACTTTCCATATTTCTTGGACTTTCTAGATTTGGATTTTCTAAATGGAGTCCAAGGGAGAACAGTTCTGCAAACATCTAACCGTGGTGAAATTTCTTGGGTCTTTTCCTTCCAACACAAATATTTAACTTTCTCCTGACATCTGAAAAGTAGATCTATCCAATAAGTTTGTTCTATGGATTTTCTCTGGACCTCTAGATCTTTGAGAATCACATCGCCTAAATTTCTAGGCAATTTTGACAAAAAAGAAACCTTTTGAACAACATCATTTGGTAGATTGGCTTTGTATACTTTGGACATATATTCTGTACCAAATGAATCTAAATCTTTAAGATCTGTTAACTGCATTCTTGTTAGATCTGTAATGATTTGTTTGTTTTCATCTATTGGTTCAGGAACAAATTGAGTAAGCAATAGAACTTCTAATGTAGCTAAACCATTGGCTGCTACATTATTTCTTTCTTGATCAGATCCCCCCATCCACCATGAGTGGACAATACCTGCCATTCTCTTTTCTGCTAAGAGAAAAATAGAATAATTATCTAGTTTTGTGGTCACTTGCATTTGATAAAGTGCTCCTATCCAAATTTTGATTGATTCTGCTGGATTAGATGAATTATCCAAATCAAGCACATATCCAGAAGCATTTGCTGAAAATAAATCTTGTTCAATTCTCGGGAATTTGGGAAATTCTTTGAAAACATTTGCTTTTAATTTTGAGGGTGCATTCTTGGGGCATCTAGTAATGTTCTTGAAACTGGCCTAAGGAGTATACAAAAAAATCCATAAAAATTAGAAGAACCTCAAATCGTGAACAATCCAGATGAAGTAAGAAGGATTACTAGTTGGCTTAAAGAATTCGCCAAATTAACTTTGCAAGAGAAATTATCTATGATCAGAACTTTAGATAAAATGCAACGGAAGAAAGCCACTTTTGATCTCTAGATAAATCAGAAGAATCTGGTTACATTAAGAATTTTGCATGGGAATTGGAATGAAGATATAGCATATTTAATTAATTTGCTATTATCTAATCATGTTTGTTCTTCAGTAGTGTTTACAAAAGGTTGGCAACAACAGAATGACATCAGCCAGTATTGCAGGATTTGGGTAAGATATTGTATTGAAAGATCAGTGAGTATGTTCCAAATCTTCAAATGGGAGTTTCTCGACTACTTGGTGCTCTCATGCAGAAGAAGTTCTTCATGACTTAGGCAGTCAGACTGAACAAATTTTAGAAAATCTGAAATTGTTGCATGACGAACAACAGCAGGAAAGACAGAAAAAACAAGACAAATTGAAAAAGAAGAAAGGGAGAAAAAGGAGAGCTGGTGTCAACCCACTCTGGCTGATGATGGTCATTCTTGGGGCTTTTAGTAAAGTTCTTGAAACTGGACTTTTTGGCAATTGTGTTCTATAAGATTCACTGCAGTCACAATCCATCATGAATTCTTTCTGTCCATATCCCAAAAATGTAGCATCCTCTTCCTTATCAATGTCAAAAAGAGCAGTAGTTCCTCCAGAAGAAAATGCTTTCTTAAAGAAGATTGTCAAGTCAAATAATCTAATGTATATCCCAGTAGAGGTCCAAGTCAGAAATGAATGGATTACAGTAGATGCTTTTATCGACACAGGAGGATCTAATAATCTGGCTCGCCCATCCCTCTTTAAAGGTCTCTGGAAACCACTTCCGAATATTCTTGTCTCATAAACCATTGGTGGTTCAGTAAATTTAACACATTATGTAGACAATGTATCTATGAGATTGGGTGGGAGTGTCATAAAAATATTGGCAATTCAGCACTATGATAACTTTGCTAGCATGTTTCTTGGTATGCCTTTCATTAACTCAGTTTTTCCTGTCACTATAAGTAGTGACAAGATCATTTGCAATATCAAGAAGAAAGCAATTGCAGTACCAAGGTCAACCTTCGCCGATTCAGAAGCCAGAAAGCAAAATCATCAGAAAAAGGTTGGTCAACAAGAGTCTCAAAAAATTTCACACAATTCGCAAGAAGTATTGCAAATTTATGAGCAAAATAGCCAGCCTAAACAAAAAGCTTTCAGAAACCCTGATTGGTCAAAAGATCAGTTAGAAATGTTTGAAAAACTGTTAACATGTTGTTTAGAAAATCCCAAAGAATTCTGGGATATAGAGAGTCCAATGCAGGAAATTATCAAAATGCATGATAATGGAGTAACGTGTAAGATGATACCATGCAGCCCCAAGGATGAACAAGAAATCCATAATCAAATAGAAGAACTATTGAAACTAAATCTTATTGAACCATCTGAGTCTCATTATTCTTGTTCATCTTTTTTAGTCAGAAATCATTCAGAGATCGTGAGGGGTAAAGATAGAATGGTCATAAACTACAAGCCTCTGAATGCAATTACTAAAGGTTTTCAATATCCTTTGCCCAAACAAGAAGTAATCATGCAAAAGATTCAGAAAAGTAAAATCTTCAGCAAATTTGACATGAAATCAGGATATTATCGAATCCAAATTACTCCTGAAGATCGTCACAAGACTGCATTTACTTGTCCTGCAGGTTTTTATCAATGGTGTGTAGTACCTTTCGGCTTAAAAAACGCTCCAGCATTTTTCCAAAGAAGGATGGACTACATCTTTGGTAAATATAGTTTCATTGTTGTATATATTAATGATATTTTAGTACACAGTCCTGATTTAGAAACCCATTTGAAAGATCTGAAAATTTTCTTCGAAGAAGCAAAGAAGCATGGGTTGGTTCTATCAGAAAAAAAATGGTGCTCTTTCAAGAAAATATAGATTTTCTTGGAATTCATATCAAAGACGGGAAAATAAACATGCAACCTCATGTCCTTTCAAAATTATCTGATTTCTCGGACCAGTTGACTGATACTAAAATGATCCAGCATTTCATTGGTATCCTTAATTATGTCAGTAGAAATATTCCTAATCTTTCTGAGAAAACAACACCAATTCATGCTTGTCAGAATTATGCCCGGTCTTCCGAAGCTACTAAAGCTGTCAAACAGCTCAAAGAAGAATGTAAGCATCTTCCTGCTCTAAAACCTCCAGGGAATGGTTTTATGATCCTACAAACAGATGCTTCTGATAATTTCTGGGCAGCAGTTTTGATAGAAAGAATATCAGTTGGTTCAGAACAAGAAGAAGTTCTATGTGGATATGCATCAGGAGAGTTTCAGACTCATCAGAAGAATTATTTCCCTGCAAAAAAGGAAACTTTGGTCATCTTTAACGCTATCCAGAAGTTTGAAATTTATTTGGCTCCTGTCAAGTTTTTTATTAGAACTGACTCAATGAATTTCAAATATTTCCTTAATGCCAAAATTTCTAAACAACTTCCAAGAGGTCGATTATTAGCTTGGAAAATGTGGTTTTCTATGTATGATTTTGATGTTGAATGGGTGCCAGGTAACTCTAACATGCTTGCAGATTCACTCACCAGGGAGATGAATAAAGCTCATGGACTACAAGGAAGAATTGGAATTTTTTATCTACTTGAAGAAGATTCATTTGCAACGTTTGTAATTAGATGGTGTATACTCCAGCAGATTGCCAGTGACATATCCGAAGAAATCAAAAAGGTTGTTGGAATGAGACTCCGAAGGAACCCGTGGATCCAGAACTGCCAAGCATGGCAGGCAAAAAATGTTGGCTTATTCCTAGGGTTAGATGAAGACTTAATAAAAGTCTTTCCTCTACCAAACATGAAAGTTAAGATTTATTTTAAAACCCTAGATGATTACTGGACTAAGGAGTATACAGAAAAATCCATAAAAATTTTGAAAACTTTAAATTACTACCAAATCATTGGAGTAATTGACTTTGCCCTTTCTGTTTATACCTCAGCTAAGATGCTTGATTTAGAAGAAGTCAATATGACTGAGGGTTTTCAAATATTTCTTGTTTCTCTTAGAATTCCTGACCTATTTGATGAATTAGAAGCAGCTTTTCTACAAAGACCAAATGAAAATTATTCTGCTACTGATTCTTTCCCATAGTATGAATTGTTTCAGTGTTTTGCAGACTGGGAAATAAGGAATGGAAAATGTGAGAAGAAAATTGTGATGAGATCATCCCAGTGCGTTGAAAGAACTTTGCAATACCTAAGGACATTCTCAGCACCATGGGATCATTATATCTTAGAATTTCGTACTCCAGTACAACCAAATCCATTTGCACAAATGTTTTGTTCAGAAAAATTAGAAGAACCTCAAATCGTGAACAATCCAGATGAAGTAAGAAGGATTACTAGTTGGCTTAAAGAATCCGCCAAATTAACTTTGCAAGAGAAATTATCTATGATCAAAACTTTAGATAAAATGCAAGGGAAGAAAGCCACTTTTGATCTCTAGATAAATCAGAGGAATCTGGTTACATTAAGAATTTTGCATGGGAATTGGAATGAAGATATAACATATTTAATTAATTTGCTATTATCTAATCATGTTTGTTCTTCAGTAGTGTTTACAAAAGGTTGGCAACAACAGGATGACATCAGCCAGTATTGCAGGATTTGGGTAAGATATTGTATTGAAAGATCAGTGAGTATGTTCCAAATCTTCAAATGGGAGTTGCTCGACGGAATAGAATTATCAGTTCAAAATTTACCCTTTTTTCGATCAAGAAAATCAGATCCTTTCCTTGGAATTGAAGTAGATCCTATGGCCTACATCAACAGATGGAAAGTAAAAGACACTGAGTATTTGTTCCCTCAGAAAAACCTTTATGTCACAACAGATACAATAAAATTTGATACCAGACAATCACCTAGAGCTCCACTAAAAAACGAATCTACTTTAACCACTGCCAGCACTAAAGGAAAAGAAAAAGTTGAAGATGCCATGGAGAAGGACACTCTTTATGTCGACATGTTTGAAGATGCCCAAATCAATAATATTGATTGGGAACAAAAGTATCTCGATCTAATGGAACAACAATACTCTGACAACAAATCGTCATCAGAATTTGATCCGGGTTCTGATATTGAGAGTGACAGAAGTCCGACATGGTAGTACTATTACTGTTTGTAATGCGCCTACTTTTGTTAGTGCGTTTTCTTTCTTGAATTATTATTGTACTCAAGAACTATTGGGTAGACACCGTCCTGAATAAGTAATGTCGGACAAGGACCCCCAAGATTCTCTATGTTTTGTTTTTGGTTAGTTAATTTTGTTATATATAGCAGTAAGTGAGGGAGAGCAGGCATCGAAGGCATTGTGTGTGCGCCTGAAGAGCTTTCTGAGTGTGTGTGTGTGTATCCAGATGTTAGAGACTTTGGCTCTACTCTGTTGCTTAACTTGGTATATACTATTTTATGCTTGATTAATATTGAAGCCTGCTGGGCCGCCAGACTGAGGTCTGTTCTTTTAAGATCGTCATTTTAGAAGATTGTAAAGCGAGAAGAGAGAGAGCTGGTGTCGCTCGTGGAGTCCTCGTATGTCTTGTAGACGAGTTGAAGAATAGGTTCTGCACACCTCTTCAGTTGTCAAGTAAGTAATGAGTCCATCATCTAAATACTGGTATCAGAGCCCTATTCTAATCCTTGGATAATTTCTACATAGAGCCTAAAGCTGGCGAGGTAGCCTTCGAAGTGCAGTTATTCTGTAATTGTAGTTTCGATAAAAGCCACTTTAGTCAATCTCTGGTTGAAATTATTTCAATATGTCTAGTTTGCTTCGTTCATTTTCAACTATGGAACGACGTGTGGTTAATGAAATATCATCGCGCTCAACTGAGACTGAAATAGATGTCAATAGTAATCGTGAAGTAGTTGAGAATCCAGAACAATGGAATCCGCCCTCTCTACATGCGACTGATATTTATAAGCTTCCAATAACATTTGCGTTCAAGAAAAAGTCATTTCTCAAAGAAGTAGAAATAACTCTGAAAATATCTGGTCCATCCATCCAAATAGTTTCTCTGAATCTGTTTTCCGAGGATTATATCAAAAAGTTTAAACAGTATGTAAAAAAAGGCAAATAATTTTATATTCTAATGTATGCTTACTCAGCTAAACCAAATTGAGTAAGCAAATATATTAGTTTAGCTACTAGACTTTTTGGGAATTGTGTTCTATAAGATTCACTGCAGTCACAACCCATCGTGAATTCTTTTTGGGATATATACTACTAAACAAATTGAGTAAGCAATAGAACTTCTAATGTAGCTAAACCATTGGCTGCTACATTATTTCTTTCTTGATCAGATCCCCCCATCCACCATGAGTGGACAATACCTGCCATTCTCTTTTCTGCTAAGAGAAAAATAAAATAATTATCTAGTTTTGTGGTCACTTGCATTTGATAAAGTGCTCCTATCCAAATTCAGATTGATTATGCTGGATTAGATGAATTATCCAAATCAAGCACATATCCAGAAGCATTTGCTGAAAATAAATCTTGTTCAATTCTCGGGAATTTGGGCACTTCTTTGAAAACATTTACTTTTTCTAATGAGGGCATAATGAATGATGGAAACTTTATGGCTGCATCTTCTAGAGAGGCTACATCATTTTTTGATTTTGGATAACTAAATGATTTAGTTGATTCCATTTTCCAGTCTGCCTTAGATGTAGATGCTTCTCCCTTTTCTTCTCCCTCATTAGTGTCTGTTTCTGTTTCCTCAAATTGTGGGATGAACATTGATCTAGAGAAAGTAGGCGGCTTTGCTTCTCTTATTTTTCTCTCTTTCCTCTTTTTCATTTTTTCTTGTTTTTTCTTTCTTTCCTGCTGTTGTTCGTCATGCAACAATTTCAGATTTTCTAAAATTTGTTCAGTCTGACTGCCTAAGTCATCAAGAACTTCTTCTGCATGAGAGCACCAAGTAGTTAAGTAATTCCCTATTTGATATATTTGGTCTAACTCATTCAGATTTTGGGAATTGTGTTCTATGAGTGGGGCACAGTCAGCTCTAGTTGGACAGTAGTCACGGATGGGTTGTGACATAAAGGTTTTTCTGAGGAAAAGATACTCAGTGTCTTTTACATAGTTCCCTGGTGCTGTTGTTTGTCATGCAACAATTTCAGATTTTCTAAAATTTGTTCAGTCTGTCTGCCTCAGTCATCAAGAACTTCTTCTGCATGAGAGCACCAAGAAGTTAAGTAATTCCCTATTTGATAGGTTTGGTCTAACTCATTTGGATTTTTGGAATTGTGTACTATGAGTGGGGCACAGTCAGCTCTACTTGGACAGTAGTCACGGATGGGTTGTGACATAAAGGTTTTTCTGAGGGAACAAAAATATGTCTAGTTTTCTTCGTTCATTTTCAACTGTGGAATGGCGTGTGGTTAATGAAATATCATCGCACTCAACTGAGACTGAAATAGATTTCACTAGTAATCATGAAGTAGTTGAGAATCCAGAATAATGGAATCCGCCCTCTCTTCATGTGACTGATATTTATAAGCTTCCAATAACATTTGCGTTCAAGAAAAACTCATTTCTGAAAGAAGTAGAAATAACTCTGAAAATATTTGGTCCATCCGTCCAAATAGTTGCTCTAAATCTGTTTTCTAAGGATGATATCAAAAAGTTTAAACAATATGTAAAAGAAGGCAAATACTTTTATATTCACTTTGGAGGGATAAGAATTGGGTTAGCCCCTTTATTTCATCATGGAATCAATACCCCATGCATTGCAAAATTGTTCGACACTCACCATCAAACATATGACAATGCTAGAATCGGAACTATAATGGGAAATTTAGCTTCTGGTTGCCAATATGGTACCATCTATCCAGATTATGCTGTCAGTCTGAGTGAAGTTCATCTTAAAGACTGTTGGAAAATGTTGGAAGGTGTGCAAGGTGTGTCCATGGCCGAAGATAGTGAATATTTGTCTATCATTGCCCAAGCCTCATTCCAGTTAACAAATATTGTTCATCCCAAACTCAAGCAACCAGTTTTGAAAGATTCTGTTACAGTAGGAATATCTAATGCCCAGGTTGAAGGAGTGCTGTATGATTCCACATAATTTCCCAGTAATTTGTATTTCCAATACAAATCAATTGCCGACCAATAGAAGACAGATCCCAAGTTTAAAAGTGTCGTGATTGACAATGGACATGTCAAGTTAATACCTGCTAAACCAAAAATACAGAAGCCTATTGCAAGGCCCCGTAAACATGTCTTTCCAATAATACCATCCGATCTACCTTCTTCATCCAGTACATGTAATATTCCCACCATTGATGAAGTTGCTTCCGAACCTCAGTTGTCTCCAACTGAGTTCTATATACCCAAATCCAAGCTGTTTTTGCCATCTGTAAATAAAATGCATCGTCTGTCAGGTTATAGATTTCAGCCGGTAGAAGAATGGCAGTATTGCAATCGTAGGTTTGGCAGAGGAGGAAAGTGGCCTCGCAAAACAAAGTTTTGTACAACATCTTCTGTCTCGAAACAACCTGCAACTAGAGCTGATTGTGCCCCACTCATAGAACACAATTCTTAAAATCTAAATGAGTTAGACCAAACCTATCAAATAGGGAATTACTTAACTACTTGGTGCTCTCATGCAGAAGAAGTTATTGATGACTTAGGCAGTCAGACTGAACAAATTTTAGAAAATCTAAAATTGTTCCATGACGAACAACAGTAGGAAAGACAGAAAAAACAAGAAAAATTGAAAAATAAGAAAGAGAGAAAAAGAAGAGAAGCAAAACCGCCTACTTTCTCTAGATCAATGTTCGTCCCACAATTTGAGGAAACAAAAACAGACACTAATGAGGGAGAAGAAAAGGGAGAAGCATCTACATCTAAAGCAGACTGGAAAATGGAATCAACTAAATCATTTAGTTATCCAAAATCAAAAAATGATGTAGCCTCTCTAGAAGATGCAGCCATAAAGTTTCCATCATTCATTATGCCCTCATTACAAAAAGAAAATGTTTTCAAAGAAGTGCCCAAATTCCCGAGAATTGAACAAGATTTATTTTCAACAAATGCTTCTAGATATGTGCTTGATTTGGATAATTCATCTAATCCAGCAGAATCAATCAGAATTTGGATAGGAGAACTTTATCAAATGCAAGTGACCACAAAACTAGATAATTATTCTATTTTTCTCTTAGCAGAAAAGAGAATGGCAGGTATTGTCCACTCATGGTGGATGGGGGGATATGATCAAGAAAGAAATAATGTAGCAGCCAATGGTTTAGCTACATTAGAAGTTCTATTGCTTACTCAATTTGTTCCTAAACCAATAGATGAAAAGAAACAAATCATTACAGATCTGACAAGAATGCAGCTAACATATCTTAAAGATTTAGATTCATTTGGTACAGAATATATGTCCAAAGTATACAAAGCCAATCTACCAAATGATGTTGTTCAAAAGGTTTCTTTTTTGTCCAAATTGCCTGGAAATTTAGGCGATATGATTCTCAAAGATCTAGAGGTCCAGAGAAAATCCATAGAACAAACTTATTGGAGAGATCTACTTTTTAGATGTCAGGAGAAAGTTAAATATTTGTGTTGGTAGAAAAAGACCCAAGAAATTTCACCAGGGTTAGATGTTTGCAGAACTGTTCTCCCTTGGACTCCATTTAGAAAATCCAAATCTAGGAAGTCCAAGAAATATGGAAAGTATCGCCCAAAAAGAGTAACAAACCCAAAAAATCCATTCAAGAAATATAGATATTTGAAAAAGAGAAGAAATCCCAAAAGAGATAATGCTTGCTTCGTTTGTAAGCAAGAAGGCCACTATGCAAGAAAATGCCCCAAGAATGCACCCTCAAAATTAAAAGCATGTGTAGATATTGAAGATTTTGTAGATAATTGGTCTGTCGTAGATTCACAAGATGAAGTGTCTGATGTATATATTTTGACTGATGCTTCCTTGTTCTAAAATGAAGAAGAGTTTGATTTAAGCCAAAAAATGAACATTTGTGATGACTGTTTAGACTCTGAATTCTTAGAAAAAAATCATTACAGCGACGAAGAAAGTTCAGAAGAAGATACAGAAGAAACTTATGATATATCTTCAGAATATGTATCTATAGAAGAAGATGCCTCCTCAGGCTCTTCCCAAACAGAACATAATTCCACTTCTATTTTAGATTCACTGCAGTCACAACCCATCCTGAATTCTTTCCGTCCATATCCCAAAAATGTAGCATCCTCTTCCTTATCAATGTCAAAAAGAGCAGTAGTTCCTCCAGAAGAAAATGCTTTCTTAAAGAAGATTGTCAAGTCAAATAATCTATTGTATATCCCAGTAGAGGTCCAAGTCAGAAATGAATGGATTATAGTAGATGCTTTTATCGACACCGGAGGATCTAATAATCTGGCTCGCCCATCCCTCTTTAAAGGTCTCTGGAAACCACTTCAGAATATTCTTGTCTCAGAAACCATCGGTGGTTCGGTAAATTTAACACATTATGTAGACAATGTATCTATGAGATTGGGTGGGAGTATCATAAAAATATCAGCAATTCAGCACTATGATAACTCTGCTAGCCTGTTTCTTGGTATCCCTTTCATTAACTCAGTTTTGCCTGTCACTATAAGTAGTGACAAGATCATTTGCAATATCAAGAAAAAAGCAATTGCAGTACCAAGGTTAAGCCTCGCCAATTCAGAAGCCAGAAAGCAAAATCGTCAGAAAAAGGTTGCTCAACAGAAGTCTCAAAAAATTTCACACAATTGGCAAGAAGTATTGCAAATTTATGAGCAAAACAGCCAGCCTAAACAAAAAGCTTTCAGAAACCCTGATTGGTCGAAAGATTAGTTAGAAATGTTTGAAAAACTGTTAACATGTTGTTCAGAAAATCCCAAAGAATTCTGGGATATAGAGAGTCCAATGCAGGAAATGATCACAATGCATGATAATGGAGTAACGGGTAAGATGATACCATGCACCCCCAAGGATGAACAAGAAATCCAGAATCAAATAGAAGAACTATTGAAACTAAAGCTTATTGAACCATCTGAGTCTCATTATTCTTGTTCAGCTTTTTTAGTCAGAAATCATTCAGAGATCGTGAGGGGTAAAGATAGAATGGTCATAAACTACAAGCCTCTGAATGCAATTACTGAAGGTTTTCAATATCCTTCGCCCAAACAAGAAGTAATCATGCAAAAGATCCAGAAAAGTCAAATCTTCAGCAAATTTGACATGAAATCAGGATATTATCAAATCCAAATTTCTCCTGAAGATCATCACAAGACTGCATTTACTTGTCCTGCACGTTTTTATCAATGGTGTGTAGTACCTTTCGGCTTAAAAAACGCTCCAGCATTATTCCAAAGAAGGATGGACTACATCTTTGGTAAATATAGTTTCATTGTTGTATATATTGATGATATTTTAGTACACAGTCCTGATTTAGAAACCCATTTGAAACATCTGAAAATTTTCTTTGAAGAAGCAAAGAAGCATGGGTTGGTTCTATCAGAAAAAAAATGGTGCTCTTTCAAGAAAATATATATTTTCTTGGAATTCATATCAAAGACGGGGAAATAAAAATGCAACCTCATGTCCTTTCAAAATTATCTGATTTCCCGGACCAGTTGACTGATACTAAAATGATCCAGCGTTTCATTGGTATCCTTAATTATGTCAGTAGATATATTCCTAATCTTTCTGAGAAAACAAAACCAATTCATGCTTGTCAGAATTATGCATGGTCTTCCGAAGCTACTCAAGCTGTCAAACAGCTCAAAGAAGAATGTAAGCATCTTCCTGCTCTAAAACCTCCAGGGAATGGTTTTATGATCCTACAAACAGATGCTTCTAATAATTTCTGGGCAGCAGTTTTGATAGAAAGAATATCAGTTGGTTCAGAACAAGAAGAATTTCTATGTGGATATGCATCAGGAGAGTTTCAGACTCATCAGAAGAATTATTTCCCTGCAGAAAAGGAAACTTTGGCCATCTTTAACGGAATCCAGAAGTTTGAAATTTATTTGGCTCCTGTCAAGTTTTTTATTAGAACTGACTCAATGAATTTCAAATATTTCCTTAATGCCAAAATTTCTAAACAACTTCCAAGAGGTCGATTATTAGCTTGGAAAATGTGGTTTGCTATGTATGATTTTGATGTTGAATGGGTGCCAGGTAACTCTAATATGCTTGCAGATTCACTCACCAGGGAGATGAATAAAGCTCATGGACTACAAGGAAGAATTGGAATTTTTTATCTACTTGAAGAAGATTCATTTGGAACGTTTGTAATTAGATGGCGTATACTCCAGTAGATTTCCAGTGACATATCTGAAGAAATCAAGAAGGTTGTTGGAATGAGACTCCAAAGGAACCAGTGGATCCAGAAATGCCAAGCATGGCAGGCAAAAAATGTTGGTTTATTCCTAGGGTTAGATGAAGACTTAATAAAAGTATTTCCGCTACCAAACATGAAAGTTAAGATTTATTTTAAAACCCTAGATGATTACTGGACTAAGGAGTATACAGAAAAATCCATAAAATGTTTGAAAACTTTAAATTACTACCAAATCATTGGAGTAATTGGCTTTTCCCTTTCTGTTTATACCTCAGCTAAGATGCTTGATTTAGAAGAAGTCAATATGACTGAGGGTATTCAAAGATTTCTTGTTTCTCTTAGAATTACTGACCTATTTGATGAATTAGAAGCAGCTTTTCTACAAAGACCAGATGAAAATTATTCTGCTACTGATTCTTTCCCACAGTATGAATTGTTTCAGCCTTTTGCAGACTGGGAAATAAGGAATGGAAAATGTGAGAAGAAAATCATGATGAGATCATCCCAGTGCGTTGAAAGAACTTTGCAGTACCTAAGGACATTCTCAGCACCATGGGATCCTCATAGCTTAGAATTCTGAACTCCAGTACAACCAAATCCATTTGCACAAATGTTTTGTTCAGAAAAATTAGAAGAACCTCAAATCGTGAACAATCCAGATGAAGTAAGAAGGATTACTAGTTGGCTTAAAGAATTCGCCAAATTAACTTTGCAAGAGAAATTATCTATGATCAAAACTTTAGATAAAATGAAAGGGAAGAAAGCCACTTTTGATCTCTGGATAAATCAGAAGAATCGGTTACATTAAGAATTTTGCATGGGAATTGGAATGAAGATATAGCATATTTAATTAATTTGCTATTATCTAATCATGTTTGTTCTTCAGTAGTGTTTACAAAAGGTTGGCAACAACAGAATGACTTCAACCAATATTGCAGGATTTGGGTAAGATATTGTATTGAAAGATCATTGAGTATGTTCCAAATCTTCAAATGGGAGTTGCTCGATGTAATAGAATTATCAGTTCAAAATTTACCCGATTTCCGATCAAGAAAATCAGATCCTTTCCTTGGAATTGAAATAGATCCTATGGCCTACATCAACAGATGGAAAGTAAAAGACACTGAGTATCTGTTCCCTCAGAAAAACCTTTATGTCACAAAAAATATAATAAAATTCGATACCGGACAATCATCGAGAGCTCCACTAAAAAACGAATCTACTTTAACCATTGCCAGCACTAAAGGAAAAGAAAAAGTTGAAGATGCCATCGAGAAGGACACTCTTTATGTCAACACGTTTGAAGATGCCCAAATCAATAATATTGATTGGGAACAAAAGTATATCGATCTAATGGAAGAACAATACTATGACAACAAATCCTCATCAGAATTTGATCCGGGTTCTGATATTGAGAGTGACAGAAGTCCGACATGGTAGTAATGTTACTGTTTGTAATGCACCTACTTTTGTTAGTGCGTTTTCTTTCATGAATTATTATTGTACTCGAGAACTATTGGGTAGACACCGTCTTGACTAAGTAATGTCGGACAAGGACCCCCAAGATTCTCTATGTTTTGTTTTTGGTTAGTTAATTTTGTTATATATAGCAGTAAGTGAGGGAGAGAAGGCGTCGAAAGCATTGTGTGTGCGCCTGAATAGCTTTGTGAGTGTGTGTGTGTGTATCCTGAGGTTAGAGACTTTGGTTCTACTCTGTTGCTTAACTTGGTATGTACTATTTTATGCTTGATTAATATTGAAGCGTGTTGGGCCGCCAGACTGAGGTCTGTTCTTTTAAGATCGTCATTTTAGAATACTGTAAAGCGAGAAGAGAGAGATCTGGTGTCTCTCGTGGAGTCCTCGTATGTCTTGCGGATGAGTTGAAGAATAGGTTCTGCACACCTCTTCAGTTGTCAAGTAAGTACTGAGTCCATCATCTAAATACTATATTTCTTTATGAAACTAGGAATAGGTCTGTTAAGAGAAGTCTTTTCCAAAATTTATGAAACTTTCTTAGGATTTTCTTCCCTCATTTTATAAGGAGAGGGAGAGCTTGAAAATCAGTTACAAGAACATCTTAGTCTTGAACATCCAACTGTTTGCTTGACTAGCTATCTTAGCATGCAAGCTCTGACACCTCAAATTATTACAACATAATGATGCATTTCTTTAAAACAAAATAAAAAAAAACAAGATTAACATGTGAAACTGAAATGATGGTCCTCTAAAATAGCTCCATGCCACTTCCTTTACTAGCCTTGAGTCCAACGACGTTTGTACCGCATTACTCATCATATTCTCTCAGTCAATTACCTGTCGCTTCCAATATTAACATCATTAATTCTTTAGTTACTTGAACCACGAGCGATCACCCATGATGAGCCATAACATTTCCTAGGAAAAAATTCAAAATCATCTATACCATTTCCTTCTGTATCAATCCTCTAGAACTCAACATGCGCTTTGAAATGTTTATACAGTTGTATTAGAGCTCATAGATTGGAGTTTTTAAGTTGAATAGACTTGACAAAACTGAGAACAATGATCTCCGATTGGCCCCCTCTACTGTAGCCCTAGTACTTAGGTGGAAACTACATGATAGAGGCCTAGGAACTCATGACCAAATAATTTAGGGGCTTAAAACCCTTTAGCTCGGAGAGGCACAAATTATTTGAATGATTACTTCATTGATAGTCCCCATGTGTAATACAAAGGACCACACACTTATGCACTTGGCCTTCCTTTGGAATATCAAAATTATGAGATTAGGGATTTCACAACCGTTCCTTCGGTTGCACACTCACAAAACTTGTTATTGCGACACATGATGTGTCTCGATCCACGTGTAGAGGGAATAAGGGAGGGCCCATGCCAAAGTTTTAACACATAAAAAACCTTTGGTAAACATTTCCCACTTTATGAAAGCTTTTATTATCCTTCCGCCCAACCATTAGTTGAAACACGCAACACACACATATTTATGTTGCCCGCCTTATGCCACATGTCCACATCGCTTTGGGCCCAAGGTATTGAGTGTTTCTCCAATATGCATATCGAAAGAAACCTCGATACACTCCTCTATGAAATGTTGATATCACACTGTTTGTGATCACCGATATTCCATGACCTTTAATATTGTGGGACCTCTGCTTTGTGAGGCAATCGATATGTGGGACCTTTGATTTGCGATTGTAGATTTGCCATGGTGTCCAATCATCGATAGCCAATATGTTGAGACCTTCAATATTGCAATCACTGATTTGCAACCTGACGTCCTCCTTTTCCATGTGTCACCTTGTGAGTGGTGACACATGTCACCCTGTTTTGGCACCTTATGACACCTGAAATCGTGGAATCAGATACCACATGTCCGCCATACTACCACATCATGATGATGTTAGATGCCATATGGATTTATTGGGACCAATGGTATTTAGCCACGTGGTACTCTAGAGGAGAGAGAAAAGGCTTGCCCTCTTCTAGTTTTGAAGCTAAATTGATTTGTAGATGCTTCAATGCATTCTCCCGATAGTTTATACTATCAACACCTTTTCCCTGCAATTTCCTTATAATGGTCCCTCAAGAATTGTTGAATGCCAACTTGCGACATGCCCAATGCTGTTGATATTGGTGATAGTTAATTTCAACCTAAACTTTCAATTTGCATCATCATTTCTAGGGACCTCTGATCTTTGATGTACCATATGCCTCTGCTACCTGATCATTGCTAGGTACCTTTGATCTTCAAGGCACGATGTGCCTCCACTTCCGATCTCCAATTTCCTATTGGACATGTGGTGGATGGACACGAACTCAAACTTATAATTTTTCAAGTTTTCAGTTTCTCTTCTAGTTTTGAGAGCAAAAACTTCAACTTTATGTAGCTTTATATCCAAAAGTCCATTCTAAGACTTTGACACATTGTTGGAAAGCATGCTTAGAGAACTTTTCTTTGGAGAGGTTCTGATTTGGGATTGGTATTCTTATATGGATTAGAGGATGGATTTAAACCTATCTGCTCATTTGCAATCTTTTTTATAGTTGGAATATTTTTGGTAGAAGGTGACAACAATTCCCTTATATCATTATTTCCATTATCATCTATTAAGTCATAGATACATTTTTCATTCATTTACAAATCAAAACATGAGGATAGCCATGCATCATCATTCTCATAATACATCCTTGTAACCAGCATAATAACAATGCAAGTATTAAGGATACATTAGCCATAAAATCCACATATAAACTAGTACATTTACACATAATATCTCAAGGAAATAACCTCTTATTAATGAATGCAAAATCCAACCCTGGATGGGACTACCACATTCCACATGACTATATATTGGTTGAGCCAAATATCTCTTCAACCAATCACCTCCATGTCATATTCCAAGCATGAATGTGGGAATTTAGCCAAAAGAACCAACAAAGGCATCCTGAGGCTAAACCATCTCACCATCATTAATACGAACTAGACTTTACTGCAATCCACATCGGATCACTAGGCCAAAATAAGAAACATGTAATAAAAACCTTTAACATGATGTCCAAAATATCACCTATCCAAAGCAAACATGGATGCCACTAGATTTCTCCACCTACAACATCAAGAATTTTCCATCCATAGTTTGATTTAGGAATCACTAGACCCTATACCAATACTCCATCGTCTAGGATTTATTGTATATCCAACCATTCAGTGGAAAGAATTGTTAGGCCTAATCAATGGCAACCACCTATAGGTTTTACCATATATCTCGCCATTAACCGGTCAAGGATTCTGAGGCCCACTGAGGCACACAATACCTGGATTTACGACAACCCACAATCCAGTTCAAGGGTTACTAGGCCATTGGATTTACCTCAATCCATAGTCTAGTTTAAGGATTACCAGGCCATGTGTTCTTTCTTTAACATATCCACCTCACTCAGCCTTGAATCCATCCAACAATCTAGCTCAACCAAAACATGAGAACCCCATCACACTATGTCCATCAAGAAATGGAAAGGTTACACTGCAAACACTATCACACCTAGAAAAACCCATTCCATAACAAAAAACAACCACATCCAATACCATTCATACCAAATATAGTAAGGAAAACACACATGCAAATTGATACATACAAAGAATCATGTTGTAGCTCCTTGATCCTGCTCTTCCTTGCTTGCTCCTTCCTTCCTCTTTCCTTCTTTTCCTTTCTTGATCCAAATCCAAAGTTTTCCAAGAGAACTATGTGTGCAAGAGAGAGAGAGAGAGAGAGGGAGAGAGAGAGATAATAATGAGAGAGCTCCAAAACTGAATTGACAAAAGGTACCACCTAATCTTCAAAAGCCTTTTTATCAATTAGGCCTCTATTTTCTCCAATTTCCATTAGTTTCCTTCATTTTCCTCCTCACATGAAAGTTGTGACCTTTAATGTTCCTTTTATCCTAATTTCCATTTCTTCATAAATAAATGTGCCAAAAATTCCATTTTTCATTGCTGAATCCTTAGCCATTGAATTTTCTAATTTCCTTAGCCATAGTAAACTAATGAACACCCACACTAGGATGTCTTGCACAACATTCAACTTGGAATAAGTGTCCCATAAATTGTGGTTATTATTTTTCCTTTATCAACTTTTATTACATGGAATTTTCATCAGGGCTATTGTAGAACCCTCCCCCTTGGGGGACACTGTTACCGGGAATAGTGTCCTCTCGCATGCTTCTATTCCCACTAAGACTCGTAGCTATCTTAGAAACAAACAAGTAAAGTCTACTTTCATTTTCCTTTATGAAAATAGACAAGTGGAGGACCAAGGAGACCAACCTTAGTCTTGCACTCGATTTCCTCTCCTACTTGATAGAGCTTCGCTGCTTCTCCTTCATCTGCCCAGCTTCAAAGAGCACCTGTGGAATCACAAAAACATACTACTATCGAAGAACAAAGATCTATATTCATAAATAACATAGGACCATATATGTGTTAGCCATACAAATGCATATATAAACAAGTACACAAGAATATGGAGGAAAACTAGATTAGCTTTATTAAGATGAAAAGTAGCAAGAGGATTACAACAATACATTCTGACCCAGCATCATCCTCCAGCTAGAAAGCCCTTCTTCACCTCAAGCAAAGCTTAGATCACCCAACACTATGAATGTACACCAGAAAACCAACAACACTTCTCTATAAGATACAAAATTCCAGCCCTCAGATCTCTGTGATGAGGGATCCATATATAGATGATTATAGGGAGGTCAGTCATCTTATGGGATCTTAATTAGCCTCCCTCCTCTAATAGTTCTTGCTTCCACTTGGAGAATGATGATCTCTTACTCATCCCTGGTCGAAAATAGAGAGGCAAGTTTCAGAGGGGAAGCTTCTGGAAGATTCCATGATCTTCCACCTCGCGTTTTGTCCCTGCCATTTGTCCATTCCCGACCATCACACTCTACAGAGGAGAAATTTAGTATGCATCGCACCTTGTACACTGTGAAGGTGACATGCATCACACCCTCTGCACTGGGCTTTCAATATGGTCCAGTTTTGACCATTTATGAGCAGTTTTCAGTGGAGAACTTCTGGGAGATGGTGTAATCAGCTGACCTTGTTCCTTTAGGAAGTGAAGCAACACTTTTAGGGACTTAGGAGCCCTCAGTTTATGGACATTATGATTGGGGTTGAAGTTCCCAAAAATGTCTATAACAGTTGCCCCCTAAAGCATGAGGTCGTTAATCTTTCTGATGTCGGGTGAAATTCTTTACTATGAGGATATGAAGTTCTTTCGAGTTGGGAGGCAACTTGTAATAAGATACAATACAATACATTATTTTGACAACATGTTTTCATGATCTAGCTGAGGTGGGAATTCCCATGCTCAACTTTATAAATTCATTTTTCATGTACATAGGACAGACAATCATCTGTGTGACAGACTGATGATTCGGAGTCAACATCCTTTGATTTGGATGATCATCTGTTTGGAAATGATGTACACTTGATGTATTTATATTGCTCAATATACCGCAGCCCAGATGGATGAAACTAGATTCAGGGTCTTCAAAACGCATTCAATCTTCACTCGGAGTACAAGTCGATCCATGTGAAAAATGTTCTGGAGTCAAACATGGAAATACATCGCCTGATTACCGGCCAATGATGTAAGTTGTTAATAGGCGTGAGGGGAATCACCAATAATGAAAATGACCCTCAAGGTACTACAGTACAATTCATGTGGTGTGAAAAAGGATTTGGCGTCGAACACCACGTAAAATCTCTCAGTCGAAGGCCATTGATGTAAACCTGTCGCCAAAAGTGAGAAACCTGCCATTGAGGCATGCAAGCTTCAAAGTACTGAAAGGGTTGTTCCTAAGTCAACTTCTTGGATAATGAGCTGATGTCGACAAGAAGCGACCCACCGCAGGAGGGCCTTAATGAATCCAACATCAATGACACAGAACGAAGCAAATGATTTTGGAGTGAAAACAATCTAACGATAGAGGGTTCAGGGTGGCGGTCATGAAGGAATTGAGCATGAATGTATTGGAGTGGGTGAGACACAGGCGAATTGTATAAATGACTTCTCTTGAACATATCAATGACACTGATGATGGATTGGTAGCGTTAACCCCATATATGGATGGTGTGACAGACCAATGGTGATGAGCAGTGAACGAAACAACCAAACCCGGCATGGATGCGGAAGGAAAGTGTCATGTTCAAGAGCGACTTTCTACCAATAAAGCTTTTTCAAGTTTTCTTCCCAATTTTCCCCAGCCATTGCTGACCAGTACCTCTTTATTTTTGTCAATCTTGAGGAGGATAACATATGCTTCTTTTATAATCCATCCTTCGGGTGAACCTGTCGCTATATTTTAGCGAGCCTAGCAATAGTGAAACTCGTTCTCGTCCATTTGGACGAGTTTGTCGCTATTCATTTTTAACGAGTTTAACGACAAAGATAACTCAGTCCCTTTCAATTTTAGAGAGTCTGAAAGGAACGGAAGGGAGACTCCAATGATTTCTTTTCGTCATATAATCCCTTAAGTCTGAAAAAGCATAAAATAATATAAAAGGGATGAGTTTTCGATAGTTTTAACGAGCCGAACAAAACAAGCGCTTGATCCTTTTGTGTAATAATCCCTCAGTTCCAAAAAGATTAAAATCTAGAGGAGGGATAACACTTCCTATGACTTTAACGAGACGGAGAGGCCAATCACTCGGCAATATTTTCATATTTTACGAGTGAGGTGAAAAGAGCTTAAAGGAGACTTGTTTTTGAGGAACGAGGGATGGTTTCGGGTAACAGCTGATTCCAGGTGAGGTTTGGAATTGTCCAATCACGACAGTGTCACAACGATGGCTAATAGAATCACTCTTTGTAGATGTTACTCAAAGGGGTAAACAATCACGTGGGGGTGAATGATCGGCTAAAACAGCGTGGAGGTGATGACGAGAACCCGACCAAGGCTCAAAAGATGGCGATAAGGCATTCACAATGGTTATTTACTAGTTCATTTCTTAATGAGCTTAAACGCTGGGTGAAACATTTGCTCATGACTTATGTTTATTTTTTAATGCGATTGAACCTTGTGGTAACACTGCTCGCTAGTTGTATGATAAGGATGTCTCATTCAAGATGCCATTTTTTATGGGGCTTGCACCTTTTGAAGCTCTGCCCCGGATCGTTTCTTTATGCAAGCTAGGAAACGACCAACCTTACGGGTTTAAAGGGTTAGAGGTCCTACAAATTTAAAAAATAAATGGTCACTCTTCGCTTGCACGCTGAAAGGTTTGCATGCTCCCAGGCATAGCGAAAAATTCCCAGGTTACCATGAAAGTTCCATCCGCGTAGCAGAAAGAATGCTTCCTTGGTGATGTCTACCAAAATAGACAAAGGGGAGTGGCGTAGAGATACTCCACTCACATAACTTTAACGAAGGTATCTTATTCTAGCCTGATCTGATTTTCCTGTAAGGATGGGTTCGTCAGACTAGTCATATATCCTCTGTGGAAACCAACTCTATACCCAAGGTTTTCCTGTCGAACAGACCAGGGTGCATGCCCCCTAGGTTTCAATCACAGCCTCCTGAATCAGTCGCGCTCATCAAGTGGATAGACTAGGGATCGATGAGACATTCCTTGGGTGAATAGACCACTTAGGGGTGGCATTTTACTATTTACGAGGTGTGAACCGGGGAATGACATTTGGTCTACGAGCTTGACCATTCTGCCTTCGTGCGGAAAACACTTTACTCTAAAGAGTGAGGAGACGATGACTCGCATGCAATAAATATAGTCACATCCAAGGAGTATATTATAATCCAAGGTTCCTTGAACTAACATCATGTTCATGTGAACGGTTTTCCTTCTCAAAGTAATGGGCATATTTGGAAGGATCTTTAAAGGTCGACTAGTTTCTTTGTCGAAGCCTGTCAGATTTCTCATTTTAGACAAAAGTGATGGCGAACCAAGCGC
Source organism: Pinus taeda (assembly GCA_000404065.3). Taxonomy (NCBI): domain Eukaryota; kingdom Viridiplantae; phylum Streptophyta; class Pinopsida; order Pinales; family Pinaceae; genus Pinus; species Pinus taeda. Next base: position 115,605 of record APFE030392004.1, on the reverse strand, counting down.
TTTCCAAGCAGTTGAGGAAATGATACTCAGAGAAGCCCCTTCATCGATGATGGTACTAGCCATAACCATTCTGTAAGCTTGTACAATGATTCTGAATGATACACTAGCTGGTAAACGGGGCCTGCCTAGTAGATTCCAATCGAAGGAAACGACTAGGTTGCTTGGTGGTGGGACTGAATACACAGCTAGATATGACTCTGATGAACTTCCTTCCTGCGATAAAGGAACACGAGAATTGCCCCCAAGTTCATTGGAATCTGTGTTGATGAAAATAATTTGAATAGTTTCGTTCTCTTTCTCTTCAGTGATGATATCATTCGAAGATGAACACTCTGAAGGCAAGATTGGGTCAACTGCCATCTCGACCTTTTGAATTTCATATGGTATGGATTCAGAGGGCTCATTTTCAATGATAAACGCTTCGGCCGACCACAATGATGGGCGAGCCGGATTTTCAACCGGCGGAGGACTTGGCAAGAGTTTTATATATCCAGGAGGAAGCCGTAGCGGTGAAACAGGACAGTCATCCAAAACTCTTTTAGCCTCGTCAAGGAAGGGACAACAGTGGATAGTGTGATTGCCTTCACACAACTTACAAGGAAATCTGGGATTTCTTTTCTGTCCATGTGCTTCACTTTCACTGGTTGATGGTGTGCATTCAACATGATCATCAGAGGTTGATGCTACCGGATTGTGCAAACAAGGATACTAGTCCCTTAAGATCCGAGGAATGCAGGGAAAATCTTGATGAAAGTGGTATCCATTGCAAATGACAGAAGGAGATTTAGGTTTCGACGGTGCGATGTGAGGATTTTTGCTATATGACGCTTGGTTGCTCCCTTAAGATTTTGGTTCCTTTTTCTCCTTTTTCTTTTTCTCTTTCTGCTTCTTCTTCTTCTTAGTTACTTGATTTTTATCTTTATTGGCTTTATCAAGTGAAGAGGAAGGAGGAGAGGGAGAATCATATGAAGTAGAAGGTTGGGAGGCAACTCTAGTGTCATATAGTTGCTAACTTGACTGTTCAAGAATTACGGGATTTTGAACGATAGAGGTAGAGACGAGCCAGACATGCAAACCAATTGTCATCCCTGGAAATAACAAAGTGGCCATATGGGGTGCACCAACATCTCTCCAAGAGGAGAAGGGACTAGAATATCCTCCAAGGGGAAATACTTGGTTGGTAGACTCCATTTTCTCAACCTAAAGACCAACGGGGAATTTGTGATGTTATTCTGATTTAAAATAAATTTTTAGACGCTTTGACACAACTTGTTTGTTCAATTTTAAAGATTTGAGAAAAAACAAAAGATGACTCTAGTCGCCTTCGATTTTTATTGAGCCTAAAGTGACAAGTGCTCAGAGGAACTTTTCCTTTAAGGAGTCTGAAAAGGATCAAAATGGACTTCTCTGGAGATCTATTCAGAGAGGATTACCAAACCAATCATAAAACTACATAACACTTTTTACGGTATGGAATTCAATCTTCCTGAATGCTGTGTTCAGTGCACTGCAATCGGTAGGGGTGTAGACACAGCTTCCTAAGGATAAAGGATGCAGCCTATTGTGGTCTCCCAAAATATACTCGACGGTACGTGGGAGCACAAGTCCGTACTGGCACTTGTCGTCTCAGAGTGGAGGAATCACCCAACCAACAATGAAAGCAACAGCTACCAGGTTTTACGACATTGGAATACATCTCTAGCCTAGACCTCTAGATGTTGTGCATTAGGTTCCAAAGCGTTGTTAGATTCATTAAATTTTTTTAAGTTGATCCTGCTTAAAAATTTTCCTTTCAAGTTCACTGCATGATGTGTATACAATTCCTAAAATGCAGTCTAAGATGATAAACACACTTTTAATCTTCTTTCGGCAATGAAAATCCTAGCTACTAAGGAAAGAAAGTTAAGAATCTTTCTGCAAAGAGCACAGAGCACACGCTAAATGCACTGTCCTAAATCAAACCAAGCAGTCAAAATACAAATGCACTTGCATGTATTTGTTATCAGCCTTCTTAATGTATGAATGATGATAAGAAAGCTATGTGAAAATCTGAATTATTTTCAAAGCGATAGTACTCAGCAAATTTCTTTTCAAAACGAAGTGAAGGTAAGAGAGACGCTTTGCGATTTCGAAATGAAAATTTCTTTTCGACACTTTAAAAACTATTAATTCAAAACATATGCAATAGTAACTGTATAATCGACTGTCAAGAACAATGGGATTATCTTCTAAAACTAAAAATGACAGCTACGACACATTCAGATCTAGAAATGATAGTTCGACTATGATACTTTTTTGCAAAAGAGAACTAAAAATGACGCACAATACATAAAAACACTTATAGTTGTTTGCACTAAGGAGGTGGAATAATGAAAGAAAAGGGGGTTTTCATAGATACACATTGAGTACAGACAGCAAAACTCCTGAATAGGACTGAAAACAGTGAGAAAAAACCACATTCTCAAGGTAAAGTTAACCATCCCTAACCATCGCACCTGTCACACTGTGAATTCGGTATGCAGCGCACCTACAGCACTCGGGAAGTGCGATGCATATAGTCTGCCTCGAAGGCAGGGTGCAATGGTACCAGTGCAAGACTTTAAACAAGTTTTCATTCATAGTTTTCAATTCAGTTCAGGGATTCAGGCCGAGTAAGTAATGTTCAGTATATGTAAAACACAGGAGTGATCTAAAGAGGTTACTAGAGCCACCACTTAGGGCAATTAGACTGTTTGCAGATCGATTGTTTAATTCATAAAAAAATCCCATAGATAGACTGAAGCAGCATTGATCTACTTTTCATTTGTATAACAAATGCAGTTTGAAGGCTACCTGGCTTGGCTTCAGGCTCCGTCTGTAAGTTTATAAAAGAAGCAAAGATAGATAGGCTAACAAACAATCTAGTCGCTCCCCAGCGAAATCGCCATTTTGTTACCGGGAATAGTGTCCTTTCGGATGCTGCTATTCCCACTAAGACTGGTAGCTATCTTAGGAAAAAACAAGTAAATTCTACTTTAGTTTTCCTTTATGAAAATAGACAAGAGGAGGACCAAGCAGACCAACCTTAGTCTTGCGCTCGATTTCCTCTCCTTCCTGATAGAGCTTCGCTGCTTCTCCTTCGTCTGCCCAGCTTCAAATAGCATCTGTGGAATCAAAACAACATACTACTATCGAAGAACAAAGATCTATATTCATAAATAACATAGGACCAGATGTGTGTTAACGATACAAATGCATATATAAACAAGTACACAAGAATATGGAGGAAAACTAGAATAGCTTTATTAAGATGAAAAGTAGCAAGAGGATTACAACCATATGTTCTAACCCAACATCATCCTCCAGCTAGAAAGCCCTTCTTCACCTCAAGCAAAGCTTAGATCACCCAACACTATGAATGTACACCAGAAAACCAACAACACTTCTCTATAAGATACAAAATTCCAGCCCATGATCTCTGTGATGAGGGATCCATATATAGATGATTATAGGGAGGTGAGTCATCTTATGGGATCTTTATTAGTGTCCTCTCTCTCATAGTTCCTGCTTCCACTTGGAGAATTATGATCTCTTACTCATCCCTGGTCGAAAATAGAGAGGCACATGTCATAGGGGAATCTTCTAGAAGATTCCATGATCTTCCACCTCGCATTTTGTCCCTGCCATTTGTCCGTTCTAGACCATCACACCCTACAGAGGATCAATTTAGTATGCATTGCACCTTGTACACTGGGAAGGTGATATTCATCGCACCCTCTGCATTGGGCTTTCAGTATGGTCCAGTTTTGACCATTTATGAGCAGTTTTCAGTGGAGAACTTCTCGGAGATGATGTAATCAACTGACCTTGTTCCTTTAAGCAATGAAGAAACACTTTTAGGGACTTAGGAGCCCTCATTTTATGGACATTTATGATTGGGGATGAAGTTCCCAAAAATATCTATAAAAGAAACCATTCTCGATGTTCAACGACACCTATACCTCATCAAAACAACTGAAAAGAAAACATATTACCCATGGAGGTTTATAACATAGCTCGATGCATCATTTACAATGATCTCCTATTGAGAAGAAAACTAATATTAAAACATAAATAAATGACAACTATAATGGCATGACACCCATACCACTTATTGGAGACTTATAAAATCACTTATGGTAGTATTTACATCCATATATATATGCACATATATCAAAACATCACCAAAACATGCACCAAAAACATATACCAAACATCATACCAAAATTTCTTTTTCTCAACCAAGAAACAATGAAAGATACATAACCCACATCTGATCTGCCATATCCCATGTAGTTTCATCGAGCCCAAAGTGATTCCATTATACTTTAACCTACTTGATTGCTCGATTCTGAAGCATGAGCACCTTTCTCTAGAGTATACATTGAGGTTCTGTCTAGAATTCTCCATCTGGGTCCACCTGCAATATACAACAGTCAATCACATGATCATCATCTTTAACATATTTCTTAAGAGATAACACATGGAATTCCACTATCGGAGGCAGTGCAAGTCAATAGCATAGTGGTCCAATCCTCTCAATAATCCTTAAATGTCCAAAAGAAAAGGGTGCCAACTTGAACCATGATCCAATCTACAAGGAGCTCTTCTTCAATTTGATAAGAAAGTACACATGTTCCCCAACCTGGAACTCATTCAAAAACGTATTATGATCTGCATAATTTTTTTTCCGATCTTGTGCTTCTTTCAAATTCTTCCTGATTACTTTCATTTCCTACTCCATGTCTACCAACATGTCTAGTCCAATCAAAACCCTGTTAACTAGATCACTCCAACTGATGGGGGTATTGCAATTTGGCCCATACAATGCCTTGAAATGACTCATCCTTAATGACTCATGATAACCATTGTTTTATGAAAACTCAACCAATTTAAGATACTCCTCCCATATTCTCTATTGGTGCACCATGTACATCCTCAAAAATTCCTCAAAGATTCTGTTGACCCTCTTTGTCTGTCCATATGTCTATAGATGGCAAGTTGTATTGAAGGCCAACTATGTGTCCAAACCTCAAAACAATTCCTTCCAAAACTTGGAATTGAAATTTGCATCGATGTTTAACACTATATTCTTTGGAACATGATGCAATTTGACCACATATGTGATTAACACCTCTACCACATCACTAGTTGAATATGTAGTCTTCACTGGAATAAAGTGTGCAACCTTTGCCAACCTGTCCATGACAACAATGACAGAATCATGTTTTCTCACTATCGTCAGCAAACTTGTGATCAAGTCCATGGAAATGACCTCCCATTTACACTCAGGAATTGTACTACGTTGTAGGAGTCCACTTCGATGCATACATTCTACCTTTACCTTATGAAAATACAAACATCTAGCCACAAACTCTGCTACATCCTTCTTTAGATTCTACCAATAATAAAACATCTTCACTACAGTTAATTTCTTATGATAGCCTCAGTGACCTGAATATGGTTTCCCATGAAGCTCATTAAATATCACCTTCTTGAACTCATTTCTTTCTAACAGATATATCTTGTTCCTAAATCTAACCAATCCATCTGCCATGAGACAATAATCCACATCTTGTGCACCTATACTTACACCTATATATGTACCTTTATCTATATCACTACTTGTACTTGTACCTATAGTTTGTTGTAACCTATGGACGATCTTCATATACCTAACATCCTACTGACCTACCAGCAAGATACTATCATGTGTATTTATCCCATAGGAAATCATAGCTACTATATGATTTTTTTGTATCTCCTGCTAAGAGCATCTCTTCTTTCCTTTCATGTATCTCATCTCAAAATAAAACTCACTGATCATGGCCAACCAACTAACTTTCTTGGAATTTAGATTCGGTTGATCAAACAAGTATCTCAACCCACCATGATCACTCATTAGTGCAAACTTCCTACCAAGAGGATATTGCCTCTGCATCTTCAATGCATGTATGATCGCTTCTACCTTAAGATCATGTGTCGGGTAATTCCTGCTCATGCTCATTCAATTTATGTGACTCATAGCACACTACTTGTCCTTCCTACATAAAGACTCCACCAAGTCCTCGTTGGTATCCTAAATTTCCCTATTTTTTACCCCATTTCCATCAATATCAACCTCTATTTTACCTTAATATGAGACCCTTCTTTCCTGCACTAGTACAATATGATTACCCTTTTCCTACACATGCTCATAGTTTATAATAAGATTTGTTACAACACTTTATTAATATTTATATATATATTTCATGTTATTTACATATTTCTTGCAACTCATATTGATTCCCTAGAAGTAATCATGCAAAGTAGTGTTAATAATGTATGAGTTTACTAGTGCAGGAATATTCCTACACCACCATTGTCTACAATTTCCAAGAGCTATCTTCCATGACAATGGATCTCGATCATCAAATCTGAGTCTAACTACTAATGAACAAAAGTAGGTGGCGTGCATCCAAGGATTTTTCTCCAAATATAGATTACGAACCAGCAAAGCGCGTGTATGTTATAACCATTGTCCAAGTTTGTAATTCGATTTTCTAAATCTCTTCGGCCGAGAGGTGTGAACAAGAATTACCTGTAATTAGTGTAAACGGCCTAGAGCCGAAGGATATATATGATGTAGATCATAGATAGGAAGCTAACGAACCGTAATTTTTTTTTTATGTAATCGAGTTATCACCTTGCTCTAGGGCTGGATTGCTCTGTAATGTAATTTTCCAAGTCAAGTAAATACAAGAGAATCACTATGGTTTGCACACGCAATGTTTAATTTTGTCTTTGATGTATTATTTGAAGTGCTAATTTCTTTTTCTCCTTAGAAGGGGAACGAGCTAGTTGGCCAAGGCGTGGCCAACCCATCTTGCTGGCCCTGTTGCTTTTGTTATTTAGAAAGATAGTGTGGTTATTTATTTGCAATTGTGTGATGTAACAATTTAATCACTAATCTTTAAGTTCTAGATTAAATTATCTTATGTAGCCTATGTATGGAATGGATCTAAGGTTTGTAGAGTAGTTGTGTTTACTTTTTTTTATAAGATATCTTTCACGCATTTACTTTACTCTTGTTTTCTGTCTTAATTAATTTTTGAAACGGATCATGCAAGGAACTCTTTCCTATACCTTTGCACGTTGTTGCTTGTAGCTTGGTTTAGTCATTCGTTGCAGCAAACAACGAATCACTTACCTGCATTTTATTTCCCATTTTTTCGCAAGTGAATGGATCAATTTATCAAGTAACTATTTTTTGTATTAAAAGTTCATCTCTAAAATATCTGGAAGCAATTACATTAAACTCCCATACTATACTTGCAAAGAATGTCATTATTGTGGGTGAAGTACCAAAACTGGTTGACACATGCAAAGTTCTTAGGTTACTGATTGATTCTTTTCTAAGTGTTTTTATCTCATGAAGTTTATTTCCCTTATGAAGTTTAATGAGTTGAAGCATTTTCTATTTCACAACTAGATTACTTTAGAATTTCATTTATAGTTGCAATTCTTTTTCACCACGTCTTTCATATTTGGAAAGTAATTTGGAAACTAAGTAAAGGGGACTCTGCCTCGGTGCAAGATCAAGTCTCTTGACACAAGAACAGAGTGCTCCAATCCCTAAGGCTTAGAGAACCTTCACTCAGACATAATTCTTGAGTAAGGAATATTGAATATACTCTTACACATAAATACTATACCTACACTAGTGCAAGCAAATTGCAACCGTGCAGGGATAGGTTGTTTGTGTAGTAGAAAGATCACAAGGAAGGCATAATTCTGCAATGGCCCACTTGTCAGATTGCTTAACATCCATCTGAATATGAACATAGATTTTCATTCCAACGTTTAATATTGTTTCTATTGTGTGGAATTCCTTTACTTCATTTACTTGCAAATTTTCTTTTACATTCTAGCACTAGCGTTTCCTTGGTGTTAATTTTCTTTCCAATTGATTTCAATTTGATTTTGCAAAGCATTTCCTTTAATAAGTAGAATTATAAATAGGAAAAGTTCATACCATTTCTGGCATTTCCTGTGCTTCATCTCTAAGTTTACGAAACCCTTGGGTTGACAATTAATTCTTGAGGAGTTTAATCAAGCGCAATTCCTGCACCCAACATTTTGGCATCGTTGTCGGTGAGGCAATTTGAATTGTTAATAATTTTCCATTTTTTTGCAATAGGGGTAAGTCTGCTATTATTTTTTCCCACAATGTGCTTCTATTCTTTGAAGGAGTTTATAGGTGTCGATTTATTTCTAAAACTTGTAGTTTTTATTTCAAATTTCGTTTGTCATTTTTTTCTGAAATGAATGTCTAAAAGAGGTAGGGGTCTGAAGCCCACTAGGGGCCAAAGAAATAGTGACAAATCTGAAACCAAAACTCATATTGGGACTTCTTTTGTAGGCAGAATGTCCAAACAAACTTAGACTCATTACAGAGGAACAATCCACCTAGGCTCTTGTAACAGTTGTTCAGGCATGACACCAACCATAAAGGGGAAGAAGGGCACTATTGGAATCCATAGTTAGCCTTCTTAGCCTGTTTATAGCGGTTCATGTGGAAGAACAAAAATGGTAGATATGGAAGACCACACAGAAGGAAGTGGTGAAAATCAAGTAAATGGGGAATAGTCTACTTTCAGATTCCCTATTGTGGATCCTAATATACAAGCACAAATGATAAATATTTGACCATCAGTTCTTCCTCATTTCTATTGTAAGGTACATGAAGATCCAAACTCTTTCTTATTTTAGTTTTATATTTTGTGTAGAATTTATGATTACTTATCTCATGCCCAAAATTTAAAGTTTCTTTTGGCAACTCTCAAGGACACAACATTCCACTGATTCATGGGACTAGGAAGAATCACTATAAGTTCTTGGGAGTAAATGAAGAAAGTGTTTTTATCAAAATATCAAGAATATTGTAAATGTAGAGATATGAAAGATGCAATATTTACTATTATGCAAAATGATGACGAAATTCTAGAGGACTACTTGGAGAGATTCATGTACATCATCCAAAGGTCAAAGCACAAATTTGATCTAAATACTATTAGAACCTTTTTCATATGTGGGATTACTGATGATTTTAGGAATAATCTAAATCTGCTAGAATAAGTGGATATTGCTCAAAAACCTTTTGATTAGATATGTGACTTGTTCAAGAAATTTTCGAGGAACCAATATAGATCTGGTAAAGGAATTCAAAATAAAAACAAGAAAACCGAATCTACTGATGCTATGATTATTCAATTAGAAAAGAAAATGGATAATATGAAAATTGAAATAATGATTACTACTAGTAAACAAAGAGACTCTTTTAAGTTTCAAAAAAAACTTGTAGAAGAGCAAGAAACATTGTATATTTTATGTCCAAGATGTAGAAGAAAGCATCCTCTAAGGGAATGTCCTCTAGATATTAAAGAAACTAATAAAAGTGCAATTTGTGCAGAAGACCATGCTATAGAAAAATGTCCCTCCCTACCTGGGTTGAAAGCTGTATTTGAAGGGGGACAACCTGAAGCTGAATCATTGCATGCGATGGGAGCATGAAGAAATTGGCCTCAGGTAAGTGCAGGTATGGTTCTTCAACCTCCGCCACATTTTTTGGTTATAATTCACACTCATATTCCTATCCTAACACTGGTCACCCTCAACATTGGCAACATGGGAATCAATATCAATATCAACAACCCTCCCAATCTTGGCAACAAGGATGGAGAGGGCCAAACCATTCACATCATTCACATAATTCCTATCATGCACCGATGAAATCATATCCTGCCACATATGCACCTTACCCAATGCTTCAACTATCATTACCTCAACTGAGTCAACCTATGCCACCATTACCTTTACCTCCACCATTTAGACCTTCTCGGGTGGTTGCTCAACCATTAGCCAATCCCAATAATAATATAGTACAAATGATCCATTCTATGACCTCGCTTTCTTCCTCCAGATTTCAGACCATGCCAGTTGGAGTCAATGATCTTCAATTGAGATCAGGGAAAGCAGTAACCTCAAAAAATCAAAAGCAACCCATGGTGATTATCAATGAGAAGGGAGAGGAGGAAACGCCTCACACTTCTTGGAAATATGACACCATTCAGCCTATCCCTATATATTATAAGCCCTTGTCATCTTCCTCCAACTGGCCTCCCTATCTAGAGAAGTTAGCTTTGGAGAAGAAAGGCCCCTTTCCTGAGTCTATCCTCACTTCTCAGCTTAAGAACCTTTTCATAAAGTTACCCTTGGACCAAGCTATCAAAGAGATCCCCATTTGTACAAAAATCATTAGGGAACTCTGCATCAAGAAGCCAGGAAGGAGACGATTGGAACCCCAAATCATTCAATTTGTTGGTAGAGCAGTGGAGTTGACGACCGGATGTATGAACATGGAAAAATATACCAACCCCGGAATCCTTATTGTCTCTATTCAGATAGGTGATGTCCTTCTTTCCAATGTACTTATAGACCTAGGGGAAGCCATTAATGTTATGACCAATCAAACCATGGATCAACTTGGATTGGCCCATATTTGTCCTACTCCCACTGTGCTTGAACTAGCAGATAGATCTAAAATCAGGCTAGAAGGAGTATTGGATGATGTGGTTGTTTCCTTATATTCTTGGGAATATCCCATCGATTTCATTGTGTTTCACCCAAAGTATCCTGTGGGAGGGCATCCCTTGATCTTGGGACAACCATGGCTTGCTACGGCTGATGCTTATATTGGATGTCATTCTAGTCAAATGTATATTTCCCATGGAGATTCTAGAAAGAAGGTCACCTTATTTCCACCTGCTATATCTATTCAGGAGCTCTGAGACACTTTATGGTTAGACTATAGTAGTGATGAGGAGACCCAACCTATTTCCTTGATACATAAGAATGTTGAGTCCTCACAAGAGGGTGAGATTCAAGACTTCCTAAACAATCGAGACACCATGGCTAATTTTGAGTCATTGAGTTAGATTTTTAGTCTAGATTTTTAGGAAGGATATGATTCTCTACCTCCATCATTACCATCCCTAGCAACACCTTTTTGTATTCTTGATCCTAACACTACACTTGTCAACATTAGTTCAGGTAAATCCTTGTATATGAGTTCAGACTTGGACCCTTCTCAACGAGAGAAACTTGTGAATTTGTTGCGAAACCATCTCAATGCCTTTACATGGGCTTATGAAGATATGAAAGGCATCCCTCCTAAAACTTGTACATACCATATCTATATTAAAGATGGAGGCCAACCTGTCCGACAACCACAAAGGTGAACGAACCCAGCTCTAAGAGATGTTGTAAAGGAAGAACTACAAAAAATCTTAGATGTTGATTTTATCTATCCCATTTTTGATAGCCAGTGGGTCTCTCCATTAGTGTTAGTTGCGAAGAAATATGGGAGATGGTGCATTTTCATTGATTACGGATAATTAAATAAAGACACTCTCAAAGATTCCTTCCCCCTTCCTTTCATCGATCAGGTACTCAATACCCTTGCTGGTAAGAAGTACTTGCATTTTGTAGATGGCTTTAGCGGATATAACAAGATACAGATGACACTAGAGGGTAAAGAAAAAAACCACTTTTACATATCCACGGGGTAAACTTGCTTACTGAGTGCTTCCATTTGGGATATTTAATGCCACGCTACCTTTCAAAAGGATGTCTTGGCTATTTTTGTTGACCTTGAATGCGTAGAAATCTATCTAGATGGTTTCTATGCATTTGATGATCCATTGAGGAAGCCCTCAAGAATCTAGAAAAAGTGCTTCTTTACTGCCAAGAAGCTCATCTCACCTTGAGTGACAAGGAATGTAGATTAATGTGCAAGGTGGGAGTATTTCTTAGCCATCTTATTTCCAACAAAGGTATCCAAGTTGACCCTTTAAAGATAGAAGTCATTTCGAGTCTTCATATACCTAATAATCAAAGGGAAGTGAGAGGTTTTCTAGGACGTGTGGGTTACTATAGGAGATTCATTGAGAATTTCTCAAGGATAGCTACCACCCTTTTCCGGCTTTTGGCTAAATATAGTGAGTTTTCTTGGTCTACAACTTGCCAATGGTCCTTTGAGAGATTGAAGGAAAAATTAGTTCAAGCACCAGTTTTGAGAGGACCAAACTGGTCCCTGCCATTCCATATTTTCTCTGATGTCTCAGATACTGCTATTGGTGCAACTTTAGGATAGGAAGAAAAAAAAAAATCTCATGATGTTTATTTCATTAGTAAAAACTTATCACCCACTAAACTCAATTATATTGTTACTGTAATTTTTTATATTAATAAATTCAGACATTATACTACAGGATATGAAGTTTTTGTACATAGTGATTCATCCCCCATAAGATATTTCATGAATGAACCATTAACTAGTGGTAGGGTAACTACGTGGTTGTTATTATACAGGAATTTAATATTACTATTGTTCATAGACCAGGGAAATCAAATGTAGAAGTAGATTATCTTTCAAGATTAAATAATCCTCCTGAAGCAATTCCTATTAATGATTATTTTCTTGACGAACATATTTTTGCGGTGTCAACAAAATTTCCATAGTTTGCTGACATATCTAACTATTTAGTCACTGGAAAATTACCACATCACTTATCTGCTCGTGAAAATTAGAATATCATTCAGAAAAGTGTTGCATATTCCTGGATCCAAGGAGACCTATTTTACATTGTAGCAGATCTCATTATCTTTAGATGTGTAAAAGAGGAAGAGGTGTTTTATATATTAAAATTTTCCCACAATGAACCATTTGGAGGTAACTTCACTGATAAGCGAACTACATACAAAGTGTTATGAGCTGGCTATTTTTGGCCTTCCTTGTTCAAGGATGCCAAACAGTATGTCAAGCAGTGTGATAGCTGTCAGCGAATTGGCCAACCTAACCAAACCAATGAGATGCCTTTATGTCCTCAAGTTATGATTGAGCCTTTTAAAAAATGGGCTATTGATTTCGTACGATCAATAAACCCCTCATCATCAAATAAAAAGAATATCATGGTTTGTACAGATTTTGTTACAAAATTGGTAGAAGCTAAAGCTACTTATTTTGGTACTGAAAGAGTTGTTGTTGATTTTCTTTTTACTAAAAGATTTACTAGGTTTGGTGTACCTAGACAAATTGTTTCTGACAATGGATCACTGTTTATTTCTAATATGGTACAAGGTGTAATGTAGTAGTACAAAATTTGGCACAAGAAAACCACACCATATCACCCACAAACAAATGGCTAGGTAGAATCCACAAATAAGGTGATTGGGTCTATCCTCACCAATATGGTAAATATGAAAAAAACGAATTGGGCTAACAAATTACCGGAAGCATTGTGGGCCTATCAGACCACTTGGAGAACATCACGGGACACACACCATATGAGCTAGTGTATGGGAAACAAGTTCGCTTTTCGATAGAATTCTCGATCAAGACTTTCAGGACTACAGTCCAATTGGGGCTAGATCTTTCTAAGGCATAGAATCAACGCCTTCTATCATTGAATGAGTTAGATGAAATTTGAAGGGATGTTGTTCAACAGATCTTGGTTCAACAATAACGCAAGAAGTGGCATGACAAATCTATATAGAAAAAAACAATTCCAACTAGTTGATTGGGTGCTCCTTTACGATTCAAGATTCAAACATTTTAAAGGAAAATTTCATACACGCTGGATGGGACCCTATGAGGTAGTCAAAGTGTTCACAAATGGAGTGGTAGAAATCAAAACTATTGATGGATGAAATTCTGTGTTCCTAGTAAACAGGCATAGATTGAAGGTATATTTTCAGCCCCTTACTAAAGGATATTTTATGCAGCAAGTACAATAGCCATTTGAAAAGGAGTTGGTAGGTGATAACACGAACTTGTTGAAGAATTGACTCCTTTTCCTTATTTAAAAATATATATATATAATCAAAGAAAAATTAAAAAAATAAAACAACTGACAAAAAATAAAAGTATAAAAAGAAAATTGTTTTCCTATAATTGTGAAAATTAGTTGACTACCATAATTGCAGAAGGATCAACCTAAAAACTAGCATGCTAGCAGGAAGATGAAAATTTTCATAAAAAGGGAATGTTACTTGATTTTTAGATATGTTGGCTACCACAAAGAAGAAGCAGGTTCATGAAACCAAGCACTTACCCAAGTTTGGGGTAACTAGTGTGGACATTTTTATCCAAGTAAATGCTTACTTCCTATTGTAGTTATTTTTCGTGCACCAGCGTAGGCAAATTTCAAGATAAAAATCTTCTTCTATTTCCAATTTTGAAATTTCCCACTAGCTCTTTTATGTATTCCCTAATGAATTACCTTCCTCTTTCTTCCAATAAACTACCCTTACCCAATTCGTAAAATCCCTCTTTCCCCTTAAAGTTTTTCCCACATCCCATTTTATTTATCCCCCTTGGTGATATTGTTCTAAAATTCCTGTTGTAAAATTCCTTCCAATTCCAAAATTTTGTTACCACTTTCCCACTTCTTTATTCCCTCGTAAGTTGATTGCAGAATTTGATGCAATCATTCAGAAGGCATGCCAAGAAGCACCAAAGGGTGGAAAATAAATTTTTCTTGTATAATGAGGAAATTTTTTTGATGTCCAGCTACATAAATATGTCCTATTAGAATTTCTATTTGGTAAAAATCTCTGGTGCAATCACAACACAATGCAAGCACAGTAGTGCAAGTACGTCTGGTATAGAAATACAATTGAATGTGGAAGCAATTTACACAGTCCTGAAATGGTTTATCAAAGATTTATGGGCCTCTATCCTTTGTATATTTGTTAATATGATAACTCATTCCATGTTTTAGTTGATGCTTTGTTTCATTAATTACTAATCTAGGGAAAAATATTTAAAGTGCAAGATGTGTAAGGCTAAAAACTAATCTTTCTTAATAAATACTGAAAATAAGTTTAATTGAATTATGATGTTGACTACGGAATGGTACTCCATCCGATAACTTGTACTCACTCTCTTTGCGATCATTTCACACTACCTAACCATCATTAACCTACCTGTGATCCGATCATTTTAGTCGTTGCATCACCGCCGCCTATATCGCCACTTGATCCAATCATCGCGATTCACCTATAATTAATTGATAGGAAAGTACACCCGAAGTGGAAGGGATTGTTCCATCATAGCTAGGTAAGATGGTCTACAAAGAAAAAAGGCGACGAACCTTCGTCATAGAATTCTCCTTGGATTTTGGAGTTACACTGAAATTATTTCGAGGGTATGATCAGTGAAGTGGAAGAGGTTTGAAATGACACCCATGAGGAGTGAACCACTATCGCTACAGGACATTGAACAAACCACTGAATATAGGAGCCATCTTGCACTTTTGCAAGAACTGGCGTTTCTCCAAAAATTTGACGGATTCGACATGGGCGTAGTGCTAGAGTTTGCAAGAACATTCAAAGAAGGAAAAGTTAGGGTCAAGTCCTTAAAATTTAAAATCATTGAAGAGTTCATTTCGTACGCCACCAACCTGCCACTTACAGGTGAGAACTGGTTTAAGAAAGAGGAGTTGGGAAAGAAACATTGGCAGCGGTTCGTGGTAGATAAGAAGATTGAGGTTGATTGGAAAAAGGGATTTCCATAGACTGCCAAGGTCTGGAAATGGTGATATTTACTATTTGTATTATGGAAGTTTGTTACAGGCGAAGGATGCTATACCTTGGCATTCATATACTAGCTTCAATTGTTGTCACATTTCAAGGCAAGGAAACTGATTAATTTCCCTCACTTCTTTCTTAGGAGCCTCGAAAAGGTGGCGAAAAATGTGCAGAGTGGAAGTGAAAGCCAGGTTGCAACCAAAACCTAGCATCATTGACTCATTAAAATGCTGGTGAAGAAGAAGTCAGATGAAAAGGTAATAGCATCGGAGGCATTTCTGAAGGAATTCTAAGCAAGGGGTTTAGAACAACCTGCCAGAACAAGTGCAACTAAAAAGAGAAAGGTAGAGACATTGTCTCCTGCCAAGTGGTGAAGTAAAGGCTCACCAGTGTAACTAGAGAAGAGGGGCATTGAAAACGCTCCACCTACAACAAAGAAAAGGAAAATTAGGACCTTGGTGATGAGGAATATTATCAACTAAGGGAAAAACTAATCGGGTTCTCCAATTGTAATCGACTACTCACCCCAAATCTCCCCCACAATTTATAATATCTTGATGCTCACAAACACAGTAGCACACACTGTGGAGCATGAGGAGAATGCAAAAGATGACGTGATATTGTCAATGTTTGTCAGCAGGCTAAGGAGTAGGAAAACAATGTCGACACCAAATTCCGACAAAGTCCAAGCAGAGGAGGATGAAGAAGAATAGCATGAAAAGCCTCCTAACAATTTTAGCGAACTAGATGTGGAGACGCTTAATTATTTCAAGGACCAGGGCATTAAAAACACTGCTGTTTTTGAAGGCTAGGGCATTGAAGACCCTATGGCTTGTGAAGGTGAGGGTACTAAAGACTCTATGATTTCTGAAGATCAGGGCATTGAAGACCCTACGGTGTTCAAAGGACAGGGTACTAAAGTCCCTGTGGTGGTAGAATAATGGAGAATCGAAGCCCCTACTGATTTGGAAGGACAAGGTGTGGAATTCCTTTAGAAATTTGGAGAGAAAGTTGTTAAGAGCCCATAGTAATTAGGCACATAGGGTACTAAAACCCCTCACATAGAGATTGGTGAGGGTATCCGAACCCTTAGTGACAGCAAAACCCTGAGCATAGAAACCCTTGGTGATGTCTTAAGGTAAACTTTTGACATTCTTGACCTTGATGTGGAGTATGTGGTAGAAAAGACATTCACACCTGAAGATCTTAGTACAAAACTGTCCACTCTCTTCCTTAATAGCAGAATAGTGGACTTGGAACAACAAGTCCATGACCAAGAAGTTTTAAACTAGGTCATGAAGGAGCAAAGTTGGTAGAAATAGAGTGAGGTGGAATTACTAGTAGAAGTAAAAAAGCAGAAGCAACAAGTAAAGGTGTGGAAATATTGGGCTTCCATATGTTATAGATGCATGAAGAAGGTAACTAAGCAGTTGCGAAAAGCTTGAGAGAAGAAGCCAAAGATAGTAAAGATAGGAACAAAAATTGAAGTCCAAAACTGAGGAGAGGCCACTCATTTTTTTGAAGTTTTTTGCAGAGGTAAAACATTGTGTGGGGACACACAAAAAATTAGGGATGGGAGGATGTTGGTACCCTAAATCTCCCTATTTTTTACCCCATTACCATCAATATCAACATCTGTTTTACCTTGATATAAGACCCTTCTTCATTGCACTAGTACAAGATGGTTACCCATTTCTTACACATGCTCATAGTTTATATTAAGATTTGTTACAACACTCTATTAATATTTATATATATATATTCCATTATTTACATATTTCTTGCAACTCATATTGATTCCCTAGAAGTAATTATGGAATGTATTTTAATGTTTTACAAGTTGACTAGTGCAAGAAGATTCCTTCACTGCCACTATCCGAGATTTTCAAGAGCTATCTTCCATGAGGAAGGATCTTGAACTTCGACTCTGAGTCTAAATTTTGATGAATTGAAGCAGATGGCACGCATCTAGGGATTTTTCTCCAAAGATAGCTTACGGCCCAACGAAGCTCGTGTGTGTTATAACCATTGGCCAAGTTTGTAATTCGGTTTTCTAAGTTTTCTCGGTTGAGGTTACTAAACAAGAATTATCTATAATTAGTGTAAATGACCTAGAGCCAAAGGATATAACCATTTATGGAATTTCCTGTGTTTCATCTCTAAGTTTACAAAACCCTCGTGTTGACAATTAAGCCTTGAGGAGTTTTCTTAAGCACAATTCTTGCACCCAAGAGTCCTCTCTTTCAAGCATCTATACATACTGCAAACTCTTTGTCGGGATCTATGATCTTTAACACTGGGGCATGTGTCAAAAACTACTTAAGCTACTCAAAACATGCCTCATGCTTCTCTCTCCATTCAAACTTCTTACCTTTCCTCTACAATGATGTAATATGATAAGAAATATGTGAGAAGTTACCGATGAACCTCTTGCAATAACCTACCAATCTCATGAAGGATATCACCTCATCTACTTCTATGAGTTTCCCACTCCATGATATCTCTTCCCTTTTCTAGATCCAATGTTATGCCTTCCTTAAAGAAAACATCTTGCAAGTAATGTACCTCAGTCTAAATGAAACTTCACTTGTTGAGCTTAGCATACAATTGATGCTCTCTCAATAACCTCAACACTATTTCCAAATGCTTGGCATGCTCTTCCTCCTTCTTAGAATATGCCAATATTTCATCAATGAAAACAATAAAAAGCTTATCCAAATATGAACACAACACACTATTCATCAAGCGCATAAAGGTATCAAGAGCATATGTCAAACCAAATGAAACTACAACAAACTCAAATTGTTTGTACCTAGTCCATAAAGTTGTCTTGTAGATGTCCTCTTCTTTAATGCATACTGAAAGATATCTGGATCTCAGATCGATATTTAAGAACACAGATTCTCCCTTCGACTAATCAAACAAGTAACCAATCATCAACAATGGATATCTGTTATTGATGGTAACTTTGTTTAACTACTTGTAATCAATGCACAATATGAGAGTACCATCCTTCTTCTTTACAAAAAATATCGGTGCGCCCCAAGGTGATACACTTGGCCTAATGTATCCCTTCTCCAACATTTCCTTCAACTACAACTTCAATTCTACCAACTCAAGTTACTCATCCTATAAGGTCCCTCTGATGCTGGATTTTCCCCTTGCACTAATTGAATAGAAAAGTCTACTTGCATGTCACGTTGCAACTCTAAAATGTCTTCATGAAACACATCCTGAAACTGCTATAGAATTGGGTACCTACACAAAAAATTTTCACCCTCAAGTTCCGTACATTTGTCGCTAGAAATATGCACTACAAATAACACAAATCCTTTATTATGACTGTACCTCTCCTTCATAGTTGTTACCATCCTAACTGATGTGGATTTCTTCTTTCCCTGTAATACTCTTGGTTCCCCATTGTCATCCAAAAACACAATAGATTTTTGATAGCACTTTGGTCCTCTAAAGGTAGAACCATTCCATGCCCAACAAAATATTGTATGATCCCAATGGTAATAGATTCAAATGTTTTGGTGTAGACATGTCATTCAACTCAAATTCACAAGTTCTTACCCAATGATGAAATTTTTATTTGTACCTATAGCCAACTACACTAACCAAGATTCAACATGCACTTATTTAATCAAACCGCACTTTTCCACCAAGTAAGGATTAACATAACTGTAATTAGATCTTGCATCAATCAAAATAGAAAGAACTTGATCACAAAAATTACCCTCCATCTCAATGATAGAGGCCTGATGGTATGCATGTTTATTATCTAGTGTTGCCTAGATATGAGGAATACTCAGCCCTACATCCCCAATAGTCTATACCTCCTATGCTCTTTATATCTTAGGCAAACCACCATGATTCTGTAGACAATCTTTCTTGAGGTGTTCCTTACTGCATGTCCAACACTCCAACCATCCAATACCATGACCTCTATGTTAATGCTATGACACTTGTCCCTATCTAGCTGCATTGAACTTCTTTTATGGTGCCACATTTTATTTGTCTTATGCATTATGGGGCTTGTTCTTTCTTATTTCCATTTACCCTTACCTTTATCCTATCCTTCCCTTCCATCCTTATTTAGATTCATTATTATGCTTAGACTTCTCATAGAAATTTTAAATTTGACAATAACTTCCTCAAGTCACCAAGCCTCATCATACTCAATCTAATGTATAAACATGAATGGAAAACCACGAAAAAAACCATTGAACTTTAGCCTTCTCATCCTTAAGATACAATGCATAGCACAATCGCTCTAGGAACTTAGTCATGTACTCTTCATCCATCATTGATCCCATCATTAGCTGATATAATTCTTTGGCCTTATAGTCATAATACCTTTCTAATAAGTACTTCTTCCTGAAAAGTCTCTTGAGCTCATCCAACTCAAGTCCTTTGTCCTGATGTCTCTGACCTACTTCACATCTTCCTACAATATATCTCCTTTACCTCTTAGACTGAAGATAGCTACTATGGCCTTCATATTATCTGTTTAATTATGCAACTCAAATAAATTCTTTATCCCAAGTATCCAAGCCTCTAGATTTCTAGATTCTTCAAATATCCATCAAACATAGGTGGCTTTGATTTATTAAATTCATATGGAAAGTATCCTTTTATCACTCCTCCTATGAGGATGATAATGATCGGGTTCATGAAGCTTTTTAGAACCAGAACTAGACTAATACATATATCCATCACCTCTCCTATCTGGAGTGTCCAAAAATCTACCATTTCTAACTACGTCATCTCTATCTGACATGTGACCACCATTAGACCTACTCCCATATGGCTCATTTGTTTTTTACCCCTTTCCATGGTTGATTTGAAGTGGCCCTTGTCCTTGTAAGTCTAAAAAACTCTAAACAGGTATTACATTAACCTATTCTTACTTCTCCTATGCCTACGTGATCTTGCCATTGTTTGCCTTCCAACTCCTTATTTCTTCCTTCAAGCTTCTCAACGTGTCTACTAAGTTAGAAGAGTGCACATCACCACGTTTCTCATCTAACTCATAGGGGGAATGTTTGTAGTATACCAACTTTGTAGATACTATGTCAGCTAAACTAAATCACAATAAACCAACGTACCGTACAAAAATTTGGGTAGGATATCTCATCTGTGAGATCAACTAATCAACGTAGAACATGTATAACATATAATGAAACCATATATACATATAATACTTAAGCATATAAGCATATAACCATCATTCTAGCTAAAGTCTAGTAATCAATGCATGACCCTATCAACTACACATATAATGACCTAACGCATCACAACAACAACAATACCAATGTACATTCAGAATGCACAAGAATAAAGAACATGTAACCAATCATACACTCACGACGAGACACTTCACAACAACAACATATTCTTTTACATGGTGACATCACCATAACCATGACCAACACCATGCATATGCAACAAGCATATAACTCACAACATGATCAACACATATGCAACTGGGATGAATGCATGACCAACACACACTGACCATCCATCCCAAGGGGTGAAGCATGCTCTGATACCACTTTGTGGTATCAGATATGACCGAAAGAGAGCACAACCCGCTCTGATACCTCTTTGTGGTATCAGATATCACACAAGGAGAATAGAAACCAGAACCCTCCCAAAGAGAGTGAAACCTTCTCTAATACCACTTTGTAACATTGTCTTCCCAAGTCTACCCAAGTAACCAAAAAACCAGGGTAAACATATGAGAAGAAGCTACTATAATATGATTCAACTCCCTATGTGTTATTTAAGGAAGTGGAAATGATGAAAAAACACCATACAAACCTTGCACATCAACAACAAGACTCCCACGAGCCATCCCAACCACTCAGGTAACTAGCCCCTCAGACCAAATTAATTTTTAGACCTTCAAACCGCTAGACACTCCCTTGATATGGGCATGCATGTGTCGGGGAGCCTCTAGATGCTCCCATGACATGGGTATTCATGTGTCTAGGAAATTTTCTGCCTAGTGTTGTATCTACATCTCGAGGATTTGAGCCACTGTTTCAATCCCATAGCCCAAGTCACTACTTAGAACTTAGTGACAATTTGGGAAATGAATTTACACAACATAACAATTGTGCATTTGCAAAAACAAGGAAGATGTCTAAACTGTACCCCTACTAGCCATGATAGACATTTTGTCAAACATGTCACAAATATGTAATCTACATGTGTAAACAATAGATCTGAGCATAGTTGTCTTATACTTATTTGAGAATCACTAACAAGCATTGTTCCCTTATATCATTATTTACATTATCATCTATTACGTCATAGATACATTTTCCTTTCATTTATAAATCAAAACATGAGGAGATCCATACATGATCACTACCATAATACATGCTTGTAACAAACATAATAACAATAGAAATATGAAGGAGACAAATATTCATATTTTCTAGGGAGTTTCTAGTAGCTACCTTCTTTTATAAATAGTAATGTATAAGAACTCATTAGGATTCGATTTTTTTTCTCATCTAGGTAGCTCATGAGCTCAAGAACTTTCCACTGTTATTTCTACTATTATTTGATGTATTAGACATGGATTCAATGATAATGAGAGTCTTCTTGTTCATTCATTATTGAGTTAGTTCCAGATGGATGAGTCTCCTAAGTTTATGCCTGGTCCAGTGGCTTAGGTCTCTCTTATGTGTTTGTATCTCTTTTAGTTTCATAGTATTTCTTAGTTTCTTGCATTTCAATAGAAAATAATCCATCAAAATCTTTGATTGCAGCCTCTACCTCATCTCCCTCATGAGATCATGAATAGAAGTATTTACATCCACAGTCCAAAAGTGTTATGTTTAAGATTTCTTGGAAGAATATTTGTGTTACTCATATTTTTCTTCATATGCTTGTTCTAGCTCAGGATTTGGTTTATTGATTAGATGAATGTTCTGGCATAGATTAGATAGCATTTAAATTCAACTCATATTTTCCACTACTAATTGTTTCATCTTATTAATAACAAGTGGGTGTATGGATGTGATGATTTCAGGGTTGTTTGGATCTGTAGGCAAGGGAACCTTCTCCACCTCTATCGTGGACTCCCTCACCTTCTCTTATGAACCCCAAATTATGTCTAAAAAAATTGGATTCATGAGATCATTTTCCCAGGTTCACTGAGAGCATCCCTCCTGTTATCACTCAGGTTGTCCCTATGCTCCTATTAGGGATACGGCCGAGGTAACCACAAACCAATCTTCTGATTGCAGGTTCTAGCCCACCTACAATCGGAGAGGGCTCTCTCCTTTAGATTCAACCATAGTTGATGATTTTAAGCTAGCTTTCTGACTTCAAGGGAATGTTGACTGTGATTGGGAGGAAGGTAGGATTCTTGAGTAAAGAGGAACAGTAAAGTGTTATAATTTTTGAACCATTGGGCATGGAGTCACAGGTTCTAACATGCGAGCATTTTCTTGGTCACAAGGGGATTCAGAGCGGGATAGCCACACAGGATACAATACTCAGGCTGCTGAAAGTACGGAATGAACATCAGGGATGAAAGGAAAAAGAGAATTATTTCATCATGCTGACAAAGGGGAGAAGTGGACGAGTGGGATCCCGGAGCAGTTAAGAATTCCAAAGACATGCACTCGTGTGTGAAAGAAACAGGGTAAACCAGAGCATTTAAAATTCTAGCTCATAACTGTTTCGGAAGAAAACATCGAAAAGTGCAGAAATTGAACTTAAGGTTTATTTAAACAAATCTTAAGATATTCTTTTTTCCTGCAACTTAGGACGGCGGAAAGATGATAAAACATAAAATAAACAGGGAAGAAGAACAGTTATTGGATCATGCAGAGACACAGGAATTCCCTGATCATTCCTTGGCCAAGAGAAAATAGCAAGTTGTTTCGCAATCCATGCTTTCAGCAATCTTTGATTATGAAAAATATGACAGTTACAGTGCGAGTCTTTACTCAGAGAAAATTGCTGGAAAGGAAACTGACCAACAACTACTACTACTGACCAACCAACCCTTTACAATATCGCTTCGGGTGGTATTTATAAACAAAATATCAGGAAGACATCATTACAAGTGACCTTGACAGGTCTGCTTAGAACTCTTAAAAAATCTAAATGCTGCTGGAAATAAATGCAAGTAAATCGTTTTGGCTGCGCTGGGGGCAGCTGAATCAGAACAGGTGACGAGGTGGCCCTTGGGGACCAGATGCGGTGCTGCTAGAGTGAATGTGCTTTGGTGCTGCAGTTCGGCTTTGGTGCGAATTGAAGGTGCAATTATTATGATTTGAGAGCTTCAAGTGATTTTTCTCTCCTCCTATGGATCTGCTGGAAGATATTGAATTTCCTCTTGCTTTGGGCAGTTGCTCAAGATATTCTCTGATACACTTTGCCGCTACATTGATGATTTCCGCCGTCGACTGATACTCTTTGACACGATTGAAGCCTGCTGATTTGATCTGATACACTTTAAACTCTGTGAATGATCTGCTGATGTCTTTAAACCGGATCCTTTGGCACGATTGGGCGATTTTGGGCTTTTTCGGCACGCAGTGGGCTCGGCAATCAGAAGATTCCCTGAAGATTCCTCGAAATGGCCTATTTCCCGTTCGCGCTATTCGCGCATCGAAAACTGCCTCTTTTTCTTGATCTGGAGCTCCGAAGTGCGGATTTTCTCCTTGCGCGAAGTTTTTTCGGCTTTTCTGGCTGCTGACGTAAGCACTGCGTCGGCTGTACGGCGGATGACGTCATCAGTGGGTCCCTGGTATAGAACGACATGGTGAGGTACTCGGTGGACTGTGGTGAAAAGACTCTGATGCGATATCGCGATATCACGTTGGCAGGGAAGGAGGGGGATCATTGGGTTGGACATGTGGTGCTTGCGATTGCCGATATGCGATATCGCAATATCGCATCGGGGGAGACGGAGGGGTGAATAGATTGGACACTCGGTGTTTGTGATCGCCGATCGCCGATTTCGCGATGTCGCATCGGCGGGGAATGGATGGACATTGTCTTGCATGAATGTGAGATGGCGAGTTTGCGATGCGAAAATGGCTTTGAGGGGAAAAGGTAAGTAAGTGGGTGTGAAGGGATTTTGAAGTTTCGAAAGGGGTCCTACCACTTCTGGGGAGTTTTTTACTTAGGAAGAAGTCCATAGTATGTGGAAGGTGGTTTCGGAGGCTGGGGTTCTTGCTTAGTTTCTGATAAACTAAACAATTCCCGAGACTTGCTATGGTTATTTTTCAACCAGGGGGAGGGATATTACATAGGGGAATTTACTTAATATTAATACGGGGACGTGAAACATAGGGAGCTACATAATAATGTTAGTGGTTAGTGTGGAGATGGTAAGAAAGCGCTAAGTTTGGGGGAACTTAGGCTGTTGCGGGGGGTGGGACCATACTTTAGGAGAAGACATGGAACAACTTTGAGCAAAGCAGATCTTTACTCAACCGGAGTGATGAAGATGATGAACTAAAGAGGTGTCAAGTAGATCTTGACCTCTTTTTGGGGATGTTAGTTAATGATTGGGGGAAAGAAGAGAAGGGGAGTTAGTTATACCTCATTTGAGCCTTTTGCTTACAAATATTTGCTGATTATGTTCTGCATGATATGGTACCTGCAAACTTGGAACTTGTCAGCAATTCAACAGCCTTCAGAACTACCTACCCAGCCTACTTGCGTAGAATTTTTTCTTCTTTTGCTTGGGGGTGCACTCAGACTTGCAAACCCATCATACATTTTTCTTTTGATGCTTTCCTATCTACATACTACCCTTATTTCTTCCAGAGCCCAGATTAAACTGTTGGACTCTTCTGTTTCTCTACCTATCTAAGAGTTTGCCAAGATTAAACTGTTTGGACAGACTTACAATCTCTATATTCTAAAACATGAAATTTAAACCTAGGGAGACAAAGATTAAACTGTTAGGACCTCCCTTTAACTAAAACTAGCGATACCAGGAAACTTTACAAAACTTGAAGGCATTGAATGAACTTTAAGTAGCCTTCTTCGTTTGGAGGTTGTTTGAGGAAATATGGAGCATTGCAGCAAAGCAAAGTACAACATATTTCGCCTGTAAAATGCCAATCATGAAAAATGAGTACCCGCTGCAGCAGGAGCTAACAGTGGCTCCACTCGGGGATGGCTTCTCCTTGTGGGAAGTCAAGAACAACAGGCCAGAACGCCTTAATTTTTATTTTCTTGCTGTCCTCTGCAAAATTTATTTCCTTCGGCCGCTTTATTTCTTCTACCTACCTACCCTAACCAGCAACTGCTTTGTCGTTAGGTAAAATCAAATAACTAGTGCAGCCATTTAAGCAACTGTGAAACAAGATAATCTTGCTGACTGATCATTTCTGAACACAAAAGCATCATCCGGACATATGCTTTTACAACCAAAATTGTGGCCTCCATTTCTTGCCGCTGAAGCTTACGGTCTTCACTGAGAGAACATGTTAGCAAAATTTTGTTAAGCCAAAGTTCCATGTAATCTGCGATTGGATCAATGAACTTACCCTGTGAGAGAACTTCCTCTACTTTGTTTGAATTTTCTATAGAATCATGCAGAGTCTGTGAATCGGCAGGTGGCGGCATCTTCTCCTGAGTTGAGAACGGGAGACTTCGGCATGATTTAGGATCTTCCGGGTTGAGGGGAGCAACTGCATCTTCGGTAATGAGCCTAGCAGATGATCCTTCTATCTTTCCCTTGACCCAGATCACACAGAATCCTCAGGTCCTCAGGCAAGAGTGTTCCCTCCTGAATATGGGCATGGAAGCTCAAGTATGATTCTGGGTTCTTTGGGATGGAAGGATCAATTACATCGTCGGTAATGAGCCTAGCTGTTGATCCTTCTGTCTTTCCCTTGGAACTCAGATCATACTCAAACTGTAATTCAGGAGACAACACTATTTCCCATTGAACTCGAGGAGGAAGATTTTGGCAAAACTCTTGAGGGTTGCGAAAATCATAAGCCTGAATTTGAGCTCCCAAGAGTTCAATTTCATTCTCATAGTTTTGCACAACAAACTCAAGGAACAAGTTATTGCGGCTGCCAGGTATTGTTGACAATACCTTTTTGAAAAATCTATCATCAGGCTCAAACTCTGATAAACTTTCTCTGCATTTTTCTAAGGCTTCTTCTATCGAAAGTTCTTCCCAAGATTCGGTCATTCTCTTTTGTTGTTAATACATGGGGCACTTGGCTGTAACATTTGGTTCGTTCCTCAGTGGAGCCTTTGATTGAAATTGAAGTGGAGTCGCCAGGTGGATGTCTGGACTCTGAAGTGCTTGATCTTTGTCCACCCTCAAAGATCACAACTAAACATGACAAGCTTTCAAAATAGGAGCACTTCCTCCATTGGGGTTTAAAGATGAACCGTGTGTTAGAATCCCCAATGGTGCGCGCAGATATAGGTCGACCGAGACTTTTACAAGTCGGTTTCTTCCACTGTAGAGCTGCAGATTGATTGCATTGATTTATCTAAGGAGGTCCCCAACGGAGTCACCATTATGTTATCACTCAGGTTGTCCCTATTCTCCTATTAGGGATACGGCCGAGGTAACCACAAACCAATCTTCTGATTGCAGGTTCTAGCCCACCTGCAATCGGAGAGGGCTCTCTCCTTTAGATTCAACCTTAGTTGATCTAGATTCAACCTTAGTTGATGATTTTAGGCTAGCTTTCCGACTTCAAGGGAATGTTCACTACGATTGGTAGGAAGGTAGGATTCTTGAGTAAAGAGGCACAGTAAAGTGTTATAAGTTTTGAACCATTGGGCATGGAGTCAAAGGTTGCGGCATGCGAGCGTTGTCTTGGTCACAAGGGGATTTGGAGTGGGATAGCCATGCAGGATACAATACTTAGGCTGCTGAAAGTACGAAATGAACATCAGGGATGAAAGGCAAAAGAGAATCATTTCATCATGCTAACAAAGGGGAGAAGTGGACGAGTGGGATCCCGGAGTAGTTAAGAATTCCAAAGACATGCACTCGTGTGTGAAAGAAACAGGGTAAACCAGAGCATTTAAGAATTCTAGCTCATAACTGTTTCGGAAGAAAACATCGAAAAGTGCAGAAATTGAACTTGAGGTGTATTTAAACAAATCTTAAGCTATTCTTTTTTCCTGCAACTTAGAAAGGCAGAAATATGATAAAAAATAAAATAAACAGGGAAGAAGAACAGTTATTGGATCATGCAGAGACACGGGAATTCCGTGATCATTCCTTGGCCAAGAGAAAACAACAAGTTGTTTTGCAATCCATGCTTTCAACAATCTTTGATTATGAAAAATATGACAGTTACAGTGCGAGTCTTTACTCAAGAGAAAATTGCTGGAAAGGAAACTGACCAACAAATACTACTACCGACCAACCAACCCTTTACAATATCGCTTCGGGTGGTATTTATAAACAAAATATCAGGAAGACATCATTACAAGTGACCTTGACAGGTCTGCTTAGAACTCTTCAAAAATCAAAATGTTGCTGGAAATAAATGCAAGTAAATCTTTTTGGCTGCGCTGGGGGCAGCTGAATCGGAACAGGTGACGAGGTGGCCCTTGGGGACCAGATGCGGTGCTGCTGGAGTGAATGTGCTTTGGGGCTACAGTTCGGCTTTGGTGTAAATTGAATGTGCAATTATTATGATTTGAGAGCTTCAAGTGATTTTGCTCTCCTCCTATGGATTTGTTGGAAGATATTGAATTTCCTCTTGCTTTGGGCCGCTGCTCAAGATATTCTCTAATACACTTTGCCGCTACATTGATGATTTCCGCCGTCGACTGATACTCTTTGACACGCTTGAAGCCTGCTGATTTGATATGATACACTTTAAACTCTGCGAATGATCTGCTGATGTCTTTAAACCAGATCCTTTGGCACGATTGGGCGATTTCGGGCTTTTTCGGCGCGCAGTGGGCTCGGTAATCAGAAGATTCCCTGAAGATTCCTCGAAATGGCCTATTTCCCATAGCGATGCGCGAATAACGCTTCGCGCTATTCGCGCATCGAAAACTGCCTCTGTTTCTTGATCTGGAGCTCCGAAGTGCCACTTTTCTCCTTGCACGAAGTTTTTTCGGCTTTTCTGGCTGCTGACGTAAGCACTACGTCGGCTGTACGGTAGATGACGTCATCAGTGGGTCCCTGGTACAACGCGAAGTGGTGAGGTACTGGTGGGTTGTGACGAAGAGACTCCGATGCGATATCGTGATATCGCGTCGGCGAGGAAGGAGGGGGATCATTGGGTTGGACATGTGGTGCTTGTGATTGCCGATATGCGATATCGCAATATCGCATTGGGGGAGATGGAGGGGTGAATAGATTGGACACTCGGCGTTTGTGATCGCCGATCGTTGATTTCGCGATGTCGCATTGGCGGGGAACGGATGGGCATTGTCTTGCATGAATGTGAGATGGCGAGTTTGCGATGCGAAAATAGCTTTGAGGGGAAAAGGTAAGTAAGTGGGTGTGAAGGGATTTTGAAGTTTCGGAAGGGGTCCTACCACTTTGGGGGAGTTTTATACTTAGGAAGAAGTCCATAGTATGTGGAAGGTGGTTTCGGAGGCTGGGGTTCTTGCTTAGTTTCTGATAAACTAAACAATTCCCGGGACTTGCTATGGTTATTTTTCAACCAGGGGAAGGGACATTACATAGGGGAATTTACTTAATATTAATACGGGGACGGGAAACATAGGGAGCTATATAATAATGTCAGTGGTTAATGTGGAGATGGTAAGAAAGCGCTAAGTTTGGGGGAACTTAGGCTGTTGCGGGGGGTAGGACCATACTTCGGGAGAAGATATGGAACAACTTTGAGCAAAGTAGATCTTTACTCAACTGGAGTGATGAAGATGATGAACTAAAGAGGTGTCAAGCAGATCTTGACCTCTTTTGGGGATGTTAGTTAATGATTGGGGGAAAGCAGAGAAGGGGAGTTAGTTATACCTCATTTGAGCCTTTTGCTTACAAATCTTTGCTAATTATGTTCTGCATGATATGATACCTGCAAACTTGGAACTTGTCAGCGATTCAACAGCCTTCAGAACTACCTACCCAGCCTACTTGCGTAGAATTTTTTCTTCTTTTGCTTGGGGGTGCACTTAGACTTGCAAACCCATCATACATTTTTATTTTGATGCTTTCCTATCTACATGCTACCCTTATTTCTTCCAGATCCCAGATTAAACTGTTGGACTCTTCTGTTTCTCTACCTATCTAAGAGTCTGCCAAGATTAAACAGTTTGGACAGACTTACAATCTCTATATTCTAAAACATGAAATTTAAACCTAGGGAGACCAAGATTAAACTGTTTGGACCTCCCTTTAACTAAAAGTAGCGATACCAGGAAACTTTGCAAAACTTGAAGGCATTGAATGAACTTGAAGTAGCCTTCTTCATTTGGAGGCTATTTGAGCAAATATGGAGCATTGCAACAAAGCAAAGTACAACATATTTGGCCTGTAAAATGCCAATCATGAAAAATGAGTACCTGCTGCAGCAGGAGCTAACACCTCCTACTAAAAAACATGCATTCAAGAGGCTTTGAGCTTGGATAGTTTTCTTGGCCACTCTTCACTCATTTACCTCAACCTTCATCCACCTTTCGATACCCTTAAACCATCATTTTCACCTCTTAAACCTTCTTGGAAGTCCTCCTATAACATTAAAAATGCTCCTATAGCAATACAAGGCACTTGTAGTAGCCTTTTTATTCACCAATCTTGATTCTTACTACAATTTGGACATAGTTTAGAAGGATGTTTACCTCCAACTATGATTTCATGATCAAGGAAAACTCCTCGGTCATTGCAAACCCTCCTTCTCCTTCACTTCAAAAACACAATACTGTTAGTTTTCTTATCACAGATTTAGCACAAATAGAATGTTGACTTACACAAAAGTGTGAGTCAGTTATATGGTACATAGAATATTTAATTAAAGTTTGGTAGGTCGTGTAGGATATATTAGATTCCTTTATGCAACTAGATCTGACAGCTTCATGAATGTTCCAAGATAATGTAGTTTCCTTTCTACAAGTAGTTTAGCTCTTTCCTTTTCATGACTTATTTCAATAGAATTTGTAAGTTGAAGTTAATAGAATTTTCCTTTCCATACTTAGAGGTAACTTCTAAATTTCATCTTCATCATCCAGCTTTCACTCTGATTCAGTAGGAGGAATGGCCTTGGAGCACTATTGGGTGAAGGCCCTAACTGAGGGTGGTATGAGTAGAATCCCATCTAATGTGCATATAGCACCGTCAACTCGAACTTTGTAGGAACCCAAGGTTGATAAATAGATTTGAAGAGCCCTTGGGAGTTGCATCACTCTTTTTGCAATAACAAGGCTCACCACTACCTTCTAACATCGTCTTCCAAAACTTTAAGTTCTTCTTACAAAATGTGGCCTCTCTTCCTTCATGCAAACCAAACTATCCATGAGCTACATAAGTCTATCATGAACCTCTTGCAATGTTGCCAATATACTTTCTAACTCTCAACCTATTCACAACCTTGATCACACTTCGTCTTCCAAACTTTTCCAAATACCCACCTTTGAATGGTAGGCTCTTATACCATATACCATGGCCCCACTTATAATTCCTTAAGATCACCATGGGCAATGTGTGGTTCCGATGATATTTCATTGAAGTTATACAACTAGTATAACTCAGACTACACCTAACTTTTTATTCACTCCAACACTTAGTTAATTTTCCAATTTCAATCTTCTTATTCAATATGAACCAGAAATAAACATAATTAACATTCAACAATTTTTTGACATCATAAATGAAAACATAAACCAATGTACAAAAAAATATACATGGGAGGGGGAATTCCCAATAATTACTTAAGCTTATTTTTATTAAAAAAACAAATATAACTTACAACAGAGTTACAAAGGGGCCAACCATGTCCAAACATATTTGTCGCCCAAAATTTACAAGTTACAAAGATGGCATTTGTTTTCCCAACCCACTGTGCCTTCCCAGAAATTCCAATTTCCATAACTTTCCCAGCATAAACCCTAAAAATCATGGCCCAAAACAGCTCAGAAAACCAACCCTTGGCCCTTTCCAAGAAACCAAATTCCTTGGGCAAATACTCCTCCTTCCTTTGACATTCCTTAGTTGTGAATTCCCTTTCTGTGATGTGTGCCCTGTCGTTCTATGATATCACACAATTTACATTTCTGTGATATTGTACACTTCACCCTTTTGTGTAATCTTCTTTGTGATCTCTTTGTCTTATGAAAACTTTCTTCCTTCCTCCAACTTCACAGATCTTCCTTTTGTGATATCCATTTATGCCATTTTGTTTTGTGTGGGCTGACACCCCTTCACAAATTTGAACACCCTTGATTTTTGTGTAGGAACCACTTATGGGTGGGCATACCCCTTATTGGGTGGGTGCACTCTTGGGTTGACCTACGGTTGAGTCGTGTGGAAACCCCTTTCCGAGTGGGCACAACACTTCCTCCATGTGCTCCATGCCACTTCCTCATCGTAATGTTGAGTTGACTATTGCATCATCGTTTCTCCCCTCCTTTCACCTCATCACACCCTGCCCTTCCCTGTATGCCACATGTTAACCTGACATGTCACCTAGGTGCCCCACCTTAGGTATGGGAATGCCATTGGGTCCAATCTTTCCAAGTCAAGTCATCATCATTTTTTGTGCATGCGCTCGCTTACACACCTTCTATTATTCCATTTTGTGTTGTGTGGGTAGGTGCAACCATCGTAATGTGCTTGCTATGTCTTTCCTAGTATAGTGCGCAACACCACTCTATTGTTATGGAATTGCATGCCCCTCCTCCATGTGGGCGTGCTCATTGAATATCCATGCTTTTTGTACCTACAAGTTGGTTTTTAACCAATGGAAGTGTTCGTGGGTGCTCATGGGTGCCTGTCGGCCTTGGTGCCAACTTGGGGTCCTAACAGATAGCCACCTATTAGCATCACAGGTGATACTTCACTCACTTTTTCAGTGTTGCTGAAAGGGCCTATGCTAAGTGGGTCATTGATGGCCACTTTGTCACAAATACCAAGTCTGTGAAAATATCGTGTGCCAAAAAGTACCCCCCTCCCTATGACCCCCGTTTATTCATGGTGCACATAAGCCATGTAAATAATATATCACATACTTAACACTCTCCCACTTGTTATTTTCTTTGCACATAGGGGGGAATAGGAGTATACAACTAAAGGTTCAAGAAAGTTTTGTGTTTTACAACAACCCCACCATTTGATAAAATCCTTTAGATAACAAATGGTGATCCTTTAGAAAATAATTTGATTTAAAATTCATTAAAATCTAAACAAAATTCCAAGAGCCCCGCTCCAAAGATAAATCACATTTCACATTTCACAAAATCTTGTGTATAATAGTTAACATTACCATTTGAAATATCAACGATTTGCAATATGTATGGAATCTAAGAATATTCCATTCCACTCAAATCATGTCAGACTTTTTGCATCACAACAAAGAAAAAAACATGTTATACCTTACTTTATGTATTGCGATGTGATGATGGACCCGACAAACGAATTAACTATAATATCAAAACATGTTCACATCTGTCGGATCACAATCTCACAAATCAAAAAATCACAAAACTGGAAATCAAACATATTATGTGACATTGCGAATAGTCGATTTGTGAGAAAATATAGATCCACTAACACGCCATTAAATTGTATCTCATGTATTAAGGATGCTACGCTAACAATTTTTAATGATCTACTCCAAAAAGATCAATCGCAATAGACTACATTAATTCGAGCTAATTTGAATCTTACATGGATATTGTTTCATGATATGGACATTTATGATCTTGCAGCTCAAGAAATTTGATGTATTCTCACCATTACCAGTGCATCTGAGTGTTTAAGCTTTATTAATCTGAATAAGGTTTTTGTATTTGCATGTCATTATAGTTCTATTTCTCATCCTCTACACTATCCTTCTCATCTTCTCTTTGGTGACATGAATATAACAAAAGCGTGATTACTTGACTTGATGGTGAAGATGAGCAAGGGAAAGGTTACATAGTCCACGGCTAAAGATGTGCTGGAATCATCACCATTATTTTCTAATACAACTTGTATACCAGAGTGTGGTGCCAAATCTTGGGAAAATGTTTATGATCTATTTGAGAAGGAAATATAGAAGGAAGCCATGATAGATGATATTCAACCCTCAGATGCTTTTGATCCTGAAGCTACAAGCTCTGCTTTTCATCAGGTAGCATCTAGGCCAAAATTATTGCCATACACTAATATGGTGAAATGGGTTATTCAAAATGTGAATATTGAGGACAAATAATTTGTGAACTGAAGGAAAATGGTCATTGGCTCCTTTAAACAAAAGGATATCAGAAGAATGTATCATTTACCTTCACCCCACAACGTTTTTGATAAAGAATTTGTGGAGAAATTTGTTTTTGAAAATAAAGAACCCTCTGAAGTTATAAAACAATGGAGGTAAAATCAAAGCAAGCACAAGATCAATAGAACTAGTATGTATTCGGTAGCCTCTGTTGCTACTCCTTATTTATATGTTGACACAATTCTATGTAGATTATTTGGGTATCCAGACACTACCAAGATTTTAGTTGAATGGGTGCCTCTCATTGACGCTTCTCCTAATTCTATAGTAATGGATTGGGCCACAATTTTGTCAAATAAATTATCCCTCCGTATCATAGAATATAGGAAGAACCATTCCTCCATTTTATATGTCTGCCTACGTCATGGATGTTGTATGTTTCATTTTTCCTTTTCCAATTAAGGGATGGAAGTGGACTCCTCAGGATCCAACTACAATCCATGCGTATCATAACGCTCTTTGGAAACATTGTTTCAATTAACATTTCTATTAGATTTGCCAGGAGGTTATGACCCCTATCTATTAGGACGCCTTTGACAAGAAAGCCCCAAGGATATCAAAAGAAGCCAAGGTTGATATTCAACCTATGGCGAGATGGTTTGGGGAATAATTATTTACATATATTAGAGTTTTTGGAAGCACCACTCCAACACATGTACTTCCATGCTATGTCCATGATAAATTGTTAGCCAGAGAAATTGCTTACCTGACAATTAACAAAGGTTTAAATAGGTCTCTCAAAGAGTCTAAAAATATCTTTGGCCCACTTTTCCACTTTGGTGTGGTGTTAAACAACTTCAGGTATGCACAAGTTGAAGCCAAACATATTCACAATTTGAATCTTGTTGAGTTTCAATAAAGGAAATATGACCCTATTAAGGTTGTGTATGATTTTACCTTGGATGTTATGTTTAAATCATTCTTTTCATGAGGATGATCATTTTCACAATATTTTTGAGGTAGCTAAAATTTTTCATAGGTATAGAGTTTAGCCGTCCTTAGACTAAATATGATTTAATTAACAAATTTTAAGGAATATAGATGTCAAAGGTTAATGCATGTGCCTTTGAATCTACTCAAAATAATCCCCCAAGAATCTTAGGAAGAAAATGTTTCTACTAATATCTAAGAAGAGGATGCAAATAAAGCATCGAAATATGTTGAATCATAGAAAGAGTCTACTATAGAGAAAGACATAGAAGAACCTTCCAACAAGAAGAGTACTCAAAAAGTACTTGATCCACACCAAATGCAAATAGAATAGGGGCAGTTTGAACATATAGTCAATGAACCACAGAGTGGTACGAGTAGAACGAAAAATTTGCTTGAAACACTAAAACATCCTAAGAAATCTTCAGAAGAATCTCTCACTACTTCATAGGATATGGAAGTGATTCCTTCTTTTCCTTCTTCAAAAATTGTTTTGAGAGAGGAGGAAATTCCTCCTTTAGATATTTGTTATACTCCCAAACATCGGGTAGTCATGAAGAGACAAAGGAAAAAGATAAATATTGACCATCCTGGTATTAGCTTGCCAAGAAACGAGCCAATGGACGTTGTTTGGAAAGACGCACCTATTGATGCATATAGAAATTTGACCAAATTATCTCAATTTGCAGGAGCTTATGCTTTTGCAAAAATTGAAAAAGCACAAGTAGTAAGAAATTTTATCAAAGAAAAAAGGAAAGAATAAATCAACTAGAAGATCAACTCACAAGAGAAAAGATGGGTGCATGAGAACATGTTAAATCAAATCTTTAAAAAATAAAACATAATTGTGAAACTATGAGACTTCGAAGCCAATTATAATTAAAAGACAAATATACTGAAGTTACATAGCTACGATTTTCTATAGATCAAATAAAGGATTGCCCAAAAGTTGATGAACTCATCAAAGAATATTTAGTAATCAATGTGTTTCTATTAAAGAAACAATCAATACTTTTTAATAAATTAGATGTATTAGTCCATTGTGCCAAGAAGTTGATGCATTCGTGAGTCAATTCGCAGATGCTAAAATAAACTTTAAGGAAATAGATGAGAAGATTTCAAATTTGATCACATTGCAAGAGAATTCAAAGGGAAAGAGAAGAGAATTTCCAAAGATCAAAGAATCTCACAAGGACATTCTCTTCACCGATTGGGAAATCCAATAAAATAGGCTAAAAGGGCAGTTTCTAGTGCAAGCGAAACATCAAACAATATGATAGAAAATATTGATAATAATATTTGGTATGTAGGTTTTACTCAAATATGTTCACCAGAAAATCTGCTTGAGATCGATAATTTTCAATTACATGAAAGTCTTGCAGGAAAAGAAAAATGAATTAGATAGTTGTTGCATTTAAATTGAGAAGCTTATTGGGCATACATGTTAAAACCTCATTGCCAATTGATGGCCATATGATGCTTAACCAATTTTTTCATCCATATGACACCATCATTGTTAGATGCAATGTATACAGGACAAGTGAAGATTAACATAAGGAATCCTTTAGGAGTTTAGGCTATGATGGATATGTACGAGTAGTGGAAACAAATCAGGAGCCAACAACAATCAAGATCATATTTTTAATTTTTAAATAAATTTTAGTTTTTCATTTTTGGCACTGATTGTAAGCAGAGTTGGTTCAATCCTCAGAATTTAGTGCTTAGCTAGTTTTGTAATATTTTTTGACATTTAAACCCCTTTCATGTATTTAGAAAGGGGTCTCACAATTTTATTTGAGACTCTTTGAAAAAAAATACTCTTTTTTACTTTTTAAAGTCTTTCTTTGATTTTGAAGATCTAGTCCATGAAAGTTTATTTGAGATAGTTTGCTAAGGATTGCACTTCTATTTTTCTATGATCCATCTTGGAGAAAACACATGGATTGCATCTTTACTATCTATCGATCAATCATTTTGCATCAGGCACGTTTATCATTGCAAGGTGATTATTTTATAGATTGTTAAGTTGTTTCTCCTATATGTAGCTTGTTTGTTAATTATGTTTCAATACAACCTGCTATTTCTTCACTTTTGAAATATAATTGAGTTGTCATCTTCTTTAATTTTGATAAGCAATTTTTTTTTAGATATTTAATGCGATACATTTTATAGTCAACGATTTTGATTAACTATTTAATAGAAATAGTTGTTTTACGAAATTTTTATACTTCTTATTTGAATAATCTTCATTATTATTGAAGGTAGTCATTTATATAGATTGCACAAATATTTATTTAAGCTCAGGTAAATAATAAATATCGATAGTTTTATTTTTCTATTGAAGCCACCCTCATCTACCAAATAAACATTGATAATTAAATGCATACCCCATCCCACCATATTTTCAAGATTCACAAACTAGTCTCATAAATCCATTTTGAACCACCAATCCAAATTGATAAAGGATAATATTGAAGTCCCTATCTGGGTGGTTAGCCCCCATGTTGTCGCAGTGAATTTCGAGGCTTCAACATTTTGGTGCTAGATGGAGGGCCAAGGTTGTGAATGTCAAGTTAATCTAAACTAGAAAGCCATTCTAAGAGAAAAATCCCTCATCGTCACCTCCAAATTCCTGGTCACATTCTAGATCTCCAAATCCCAGATGAGAAGTTGTGAAAAGATCTCTTAAATCCACTACTATTTCCCCAAAGAAATCAGGTCAACCTTTTTTTACAAAAACTCCTAAAGTACAATCTTTAATCCATAAATTAGAAGGGATTTCTTTGTGTCAAGAAGAATTTGAATTATATGAAGCTTGTATTTCTTCATCTTTTCCCTCCTCTCGAAGATTAACCATATCATAAAGTGGAACATTTTGAATACTTCCATTTGAATTTCCCCCACCTCCTACATGATGGAAAACCAAGAAACCTGTGTCTGAAACTCAATGTGAAATTATCTCACGATTACCACAAACTCCTTGATTTATTTAATCATCTTCATTTCAAACTCACTTTATCCAATCATCCACTCCACCATCTAAAATAGTCATTTACACTAGTACAAGAGCACAATCTTCTTCCACCCAATCACCTTCTACTACTCGTGCATCTTCTTCCACATAGATACCCATAATTGTTCAAAGACCATGAACAAATCGAAGAGTCTTTCAAATGGTACGACCATTACATCCATTACTTGCCCATCCAAAAAAGTGGTTGCCAAAATTTAGTCCCGATGATGGTCTTCCTACCGAGGAGCACATAAACAACTTCATGTTATCTATAAATCTAAATGGATTTGTTGAATAATATGTTGTTGCATGAATATTTCCATATACTTTCAAAGGATCAGCATGATCCTAGTACTTTTCATTAACATCTCGTTGCACCAATAATTGGAATATATTCCAAGAATAATTCTTAACCAAGTTTGGAGATGACCACTCAACAAATACTCTTATTAATGATCTCTCCAACTTGAAAGTTGAATCTAGAAATCCAATTAAGGATTTCAATTTAGGTTTTAATAAATTGTTAAATAAAATCCAAGTTGCATCCAAGCCAAGTGCTGAAGTACAAAATGGATGGCACATTTATGCTCTCCCTTCAAATACAACTATGTTTTTTCTAGCACTGCTAAGCCAACCTTGGCCAAAAACATCAAAGAAGCTATAGCTGTAGAGAAACAATTTTTAGCTTTGGAGAAGAAAAATGCATCAGAAAAAAAAGAAAATCCAAAGAGGACATGTTCAAATATAAATCTAAGAAGAAAATGCCTAAGGACCCTTTCGATCTTGAAGGTCTGCAAAAAGTGCTTAAAACCATGTCCAATGAAATGGTTGAGATAAAGAAGCAAGTAGTTGAGACTTCTTCTAAGAAACCTTTTAGACCTTTTAAAAGAAATCCAAAAACGGATCCTAAACCTCCAAATACCATATCAAATACTGAATCATATTTGGGAGAAGAAGAAGTATCAACAACTGATGAACAAACTGATGATGAAGCACTGGTTGAAGTGCATGGAATGTGGGATTTCATTCTTCCTTTGACATACAATGAAGAAGAAGAATATTTACCTATTTCCACAAGAAGAAAGAGCATTTGTGATTCACCATAGTCAAGTCAAAAATAGAAACCATCAACTCCTCCTGTCAAAGAAAAAAAATCGGTGAGAAATATTCTCCCAAGTCTACTCAAACATCCCCTCCTCAATATAATCCTTCACGTTTAGCCAAAACCTTGTTAATTTCTAATGATATGGAATACAAAATAGTTGAATACATGAAGAAGACTAGAGCTAATATTACACTATATGAGATTAGCAAGCTGAAATATTAGTAGAAGCCATTTCTCAAGGAATTAAATGTAGTTCTCATGTCTCCTCTTGTTGCTGCTGTAATTTCTCAAGCTTCTCAAGGAATTGGTAAGCCTCCCAGTAGTTCATCAGATAAAGTCAAATAAACTAATGTTGTTTTAATTGGTGGTAGATATAATTCTCGTACTCCTCCTTTTATTTTGACATTTAAAATCTTTAATAAGAATATGCACAATTGTTTAGCTAATTTTAGGGCTTCATCTACCATTATGCCAAAAGCAATTTGCACGAAATTAAATGTTTTACTCCAAAAATCACCTGTTCACATTGTACAGTTAGATCAAGCACAAGTCCAATTCATAGGAGATATTAATTCAGCCACCATTAGACACTCATCAAATATAAGAGTATGTCAAGTAATTGACATATTAGGCATTGATATTCCTGAATTTTGCAGCTTGATCCTCAGCAAAAATTGGCCTGATAAGCTTCATGGATATTTCGGAACAAATTGGTCTCATATGTGGCTTCCTTACAATGGTAATCCAAATGAAATAAGGGTTGACCGTGAAAATAATTTAAAGTACACTATGACTGAACTGGAAGGAGAAAATGAGCGCATTTCATACAACAATAATATCATTGGAGACTATTATGTTAAATCATTTTTGGGAAATTTTAATGCAGAAACTTCACCTTTTCTGGAGATTTCTATTACCTCAGAAATTGAAATTTATTCACAAACAATTTCTTCCAAATGTATCATATTTTTAGATAAACCTATAGTTAATTCTTTATTTTCGAAATTATTTTTTTTAGGATCTAAATCTAGTGATGGAGCAGGTGTAGGTTGCATATTACTTAGCCCTGGAACAGAGAAAACTTTGTTGGCATGTAGAATTGAATTTGAATACATGAATAACATTGATGAGTATGACGCATTAATTCAAGGATTGCATGAAGACATAGGCATTGATATGAAATACCTCCAAGTCTTTGGATACTTTGAAATCGTGATCAAACAAGTAAAGAAAACTATTCACTGCCTTACTAGATATTTAAAGCATTATCAATCATTAGTCCAGGACCTTACCTCACATTTTTTGGCATTCAATTTCACTCCAATACCAAGACTTTAGAATGCAAGTGTTGATCTCTTGGCTAACATTTATTCCAAACTCATACCATCAGAAGATTATAGTCCTAACCAATTTTCTTTAGAATTGATTTTTAGACCTTCTATTCCCAATAATATCATTAATTGGCGAGTTTTTCATGATGATCTGGATATCATAAACTTCTTAACATCTGAAGGCTCATACGATGACCAAGTAATAGCTGAAGACCGACATGATAGTTAGCTTAAACAGAAGACAAATGAAAATCCCATACCCAAATCTGTAGTTAAGCTAGAGGACTGTTGCGCTATTCAAGAACCCCCACACTTATTGATGTAATAGTTA
The DNA here is from genome assembly GCA_000404065.3 of Pinus taeda. Classification (NCBI taxonomy): domain Eukaryota; kingdom Viridiplantae; phylum Streptophyta; class Pinopsida; order Pinales; family Pinaceae; genus Pinus; species Pinus taeda. The sequence continues at coordinate 74,834 of APFE030392004.1, read as the reverse complement.
ATATTCTATTAATAATTGGGGACCCTTTATTAAAAACCCTTCAAGAATTTTTTAGCAATTAGGCACTCTCTTTTAAATATTTAGAAATAAATCAAGATATCAAGTCGAAACCCTCGTTGGACCAAGTGTGTTAAAGGTTAATTAACAACCAAAATCCCCTAATTGTGATGGAAGGGATCACCATATTTAACTTAGGATATTATTAGTATCCTTCAAAGCTAAGACTTAAGGTATTCATTGTAAAATGAAGCGCTTATCGCAATCGTATATCGGCTTTCACAAAAGATGTAATTCACAATGCCTGTTGTAATATAAGAAATGTGATATTGTGGTAGAGCGATCCAATACTTATCACATTGCGTTACTTTACTTAAATTCCAAACTTGTGAACTACAAGAGTTTGCAAAGTGTGATAGAAACAAGACCCGATAAAAGCAAATATTATAAACTATAAGTTAAGTCTGACACTTAGTAAAAGGCACTTTATGAAGTAATTATTCATTTAGGAAAAATACGATCTAAACAATAAAGAATATGCCACTCATCTTGCATCCCGCAGAATTCTGAACAACTCAGGGAAAATGCACAACTAAAATATGATAGTGGGATTTTCGATATTGCGATAATCTTATAGCAATCACAAAATTGACATTTTCACAGTTTAAACTAGCCACCTTAAAAGTTTTTCCCTTCCCATTTACGATGCGGTAGATTAATGAGTAATAAAGGAAATGATAAGAGACCTTAGTGGGTATTTAATAAGTTTAATGGAACTTATGTTAAAGAGTGGCTCGACGTGATACAATATCTTTCCATCTACGTTTTGAATAAAATCTCCTTTCCTATCACCTTTTGAGGTTAACTGTTAATTCTCACTGTCATTCTCACTTGTGTTTATCCGATAACTTCCATTTTCTCCATTTCACGAACCCTCCATAGAAAAAATCATTAGAAAGAATGACAAACAAGGGAAAGGTGACTGCATCTAAGAAATAAGACATGGTACTGCTTTTCTCCAGTACCACATGTAGCAAGGAAGAAGGAACCATGACATTGGAGGCCATGCATAACTTGTTAGAATAAGAGCAGCCTAGACCATTCGTAACAAAGGCTACAGATAATTCTCAAGAGTCATATGATGCCTCCTATCTCAAAATAACATGTTCATTCTAGCACCGAATAGTTGTAAGACCAAAGATAATACCATACACGGATATTGTCAAATGGGTAATTGATGACGTAGACATATTAGACATAGCCTTCAAGAATGAAAGGCAACAAGTCATGGGTATTTCTCACCAAACAACCTACGACTAATGTACCAGTTACCAGAGCCTCAAAAGACGTACATGAAACATTTCCTTCAAAAATTGTCCAAAGAGAACGAAGAGCCATCAGATGTTACATAGACCCGAAGATCAAGCAGAGGCAAGCTAAAATGGGATAAAAATGGTATGTACTCAATGACATCCATTTATCCCCCTCATATTTTTGTAGTAGCAATGATATGTAGATTATTCGGTAGACCTGATAGCACAAATTTTCCATAGAATGGATCCTCTTAATAGATGTAGCAGTTAATGCAACAATTATGAACTAGGCTCAAATTTTATCAAACAATTTGGCAAAGACAATTGTGGAATATTGAAGTAAAATAAGTCATTTTTAAGTATTTCTCCCACTTTCTTTATGAGTGTTTTCATTATGGATGCCATTTGATTTAGTTATCGTTTTCCGAATATGGGGCAAAAATGGATTGTACAAAACCCACTTCCCATCCATATATACATAAAATTTTCTAGGAATCCCAATTCCACCCCCACTTTTATAAAATTTCTCAAGGTGTTATGCTACCTATTCATAAAGCAGTTTTTGATAAAACAATCCCTAAATTTTCTTAAGAGGCTGGAGTAGATATATTTCTAGTAGCTAGATGGTTTGGGGAAGAGAGATTCGCCTACATTAGAGTTTTTGGGAGCATATCTTCTCTTCATGTCCTCCCATATTATGTCTCTGACAAACTTTTGGCTGGAGAAATAGCCTACCAAACTGCAGGGGAAGGTGGCTTAACTAGAGGACTGAAAGAGTAGAAGTAATCCATTTGGTCGACCTTCCCATTACAATGTGGTTCTTTTGCACTACGTTATTATGGACATGCATTAAAGGAAGCATATACTATTATGTATCTAAAAATGGCTACAGTTCCAGGAAGGCAATATGACGAAAATGGCATTGTTAAGGAATTTACTACTATGGTAAAAGTCAAACAACTCACCCACGAAGAGGGTGACTTCAATGACCTCTTCCTAAAAGCAAAAAAAATTCACAAGTTCTACATATGGCATCACTACTTTTGGCCCTCGAAGATATTACTGCTTTCCATGTGTACATAAATAAGAGACTGTCAAAGGTCTCGTTGGACCTACCATAGATTGAACCAATAAGAGAGCCAACTCCTAGCATAAGCTTGGAGAGAAGTTCCAAAGAAAATTTTAAAGAAGAAACCCAAGAAAAGTCGACTCATGAGTTAGAGAACTCAAAGAGACAATCTGAAAATGGATGAGGAAACACAAATAAAGAGTCTAAGAAAGACACAACTGAAAGTGTAGAGGACACAAACGAGGAGGCCTTGGAAACGAAAAAGATAGAGGTTGCCTCTAATTCAAATTAGTCAAGAAAATCTCCAATCATTGACCTCAAACAAGAATTGGAGCAGTTCAATAAAAAGCTCCATACAGATACAACTCTTGAGCAAACATCTAAAATACAAACTCCCAAGCAAACCCAGCACAAAGAAAATCTACAAAGAACAGGGGAAGGAGCTATAGATATTGAAGACATTGAGATTATTCATGTTGTTCCTACATCTGAAATTGTCTTAAGAATTGAGGAAATACCTCCACTAGATATATTCTACAGTCCTACCCACAAGGCTTTAGTGAAAAGGTAAAGGAAGAAATGAAACTAGACACCACTGTTGTTACAACTCCAGAAAATGAACCAATGTATATTGTGTGGAAGGAAATGCCTATCGACCCATCAAAGAATCTCACAAAGCTCTCGCAGTTCACAAGAGCTTATGCCATAGCCAATATCGACAAGGCGGTGGAATTCCAAATGTTGTTGAAGGAAAAGGAACATGAAATTATGCTACTAGAGCATCAATTAGCCCAAGAAAAAAACTAACGAGAAAGAAGAATTAGAGGTAGCCCAACTACAAAGATAATTTGAGTAGATGAGGATGCAAGACCAGGCCAATTTAGAAAAAAAGGATTCGCAAATACAAGCAGTGATAGATAAACTCAAAGAGAACTCGTAAATTTACGAAACAATTAAAGAGGTAGTCAGCCTCAATTCCCTATTAATGCAACAAGAGGAAGTATTCGGCCAAAATATTTCACAAATAAATCCTTACTATGAAATGACTGATAAATTGAAAAACTAAATAATTGATATGAGGCTTGAGTACGATGAAATCCAAAAAATGGTTTATGAATTTATCACCTGACAAGAATCAAAGGGTAGAAGAAATGCTAACCTACCAAAGATGGAGGAGTCTCACAAAGATATTTTGATTACAGATTGGGATTCTCGGTTGAAACAGGCACAAAGGGCAACATCGATAGCAACAGGAGCAGTAAGAAGCATAATAGAGGCTGTAAATGAAAACCTTCATGGTGTTAATCTTCTCAAAGAGTGTGTACCATAGTTTCTACCAAATTTTAAGAAACTATAGTAGCGACAAAAACAAACAGTGCATGAAAAGGAAGAGGTTATGTAACAGCTAACCATCCTGAATTGGGAGACATACTAGTAGTTTCTAATAAAACTACACAACGAGTGGATGACTCTGGGTGTTTAAAAACCTCTAGACAAAAAATAGTGCCAACATTGATAGATGACATATTTGCTAGGCAATTAAAATCTACAATCAACCAACTGCCTTAGTTCAAGCCAATGACTAATATTTGTGACCCCAAAGATCAAATTCAAAGGAGCTAGTCATGAGTTTATTTTACTTTTAGTTTTATTTTTGCTCATTCCGAGGAAGGTTGTTTGAAATCTCCTCAACTATTTTTGTAATAATATATTTTGATACATATAGTTTAGTATTTAAAACCCTCTCATGCATTTAGAGAGGGGTCCAATTCTTTTTTATCAAAAACACTTTTTAAGACATTACACTTCTGTACTTTTGAGGAGGTTTTTATGAAATGAATGGAACAAAATCTATTTTTCTTTAAATATATAGCATGCTCTCCTGAAATTCACTTTTATACTCTTAGAATGTGTTAGATTGAATGAAATTGGGTCAATATTGGTGAAGCAGATGAGTAGGACTTATCATATATGGTACTTTTATCATATGATTATGTTTTATTTATGTATTAATCAATACCTCTTCTTTCAATTTTTTTATGTATCAAAGTCAAAATTATAGTTTTTCATTATTGCACTTTTGTATGATGTTAGCTGTGATTTCAATTTGAATACATCAACGATTTTTATATGCAATACATTTCTCTCAATTGTTCTGTTTAACTATTTATCCAAAACAATTATTGTCAAACGATTTCATTTATTTTGACAGTTGAATGACCTTTATTACCAATTGTTGAAGACATCATTGTAGACAAGATATCGTATTTTATTCCCAGGTATATTTATAATTTGATAATGTTATATTAATATATACGCTTGTGTTTAGTACTTAGATTAGATTACACTTAGTCGAATCATTTCTTGTTACATCCTATATCATTCCATCAACATTATCAAATCAACCCGTTTTGGGGAACTGGTCCCATTATCCCGAGTCAGAGCCATTATACGAAATGGAAAAGGAGTTGCTTTCATGGTACAGACCGGGTGGTTTTCCCACTTGTTGTCATTGTAATTTTTGAGGTTTCAATAAGAATTTGTATGATCTTAAAGAGATATTCAAGAAACCAACTAATTCAAAACTTCAAAGTTCAACATTGATGTTTGAATTAGTAAATACTGGAATTGATCTTAAACCGTAGAATATCAATCTAGGTCTTCGTCTTGCACATGATGAAAGATTAGCCTTCATTCATTTGTTGAGAATATATAAAAAAAAAAATTCTTCAACTTATGATGATATTAAAATGTATGATACTTCTATCATACAACATACTATTCCTATTGGGTGTGTACCCTGATTATCTTCTATATTGAAAGGTCTCAGTTGGATGTATACCCCAGGAATATTGTACACCCCTCCATGCGGGGGGGTGCGGGGAGGACTTGTCCCCCCCACAGGGGTCGCCGGGGTGTTAATCCCTCACGGATGGGGGGTTTGAGGGCTAGCGGTCGCCTGGCAGGGGATCAGGGGAAACGCCCCCAAAGCTAAAAATAGATGTAAAATTGCATTGTAAAAGTATAGTAATTTCTAGTCCATTTGGGTCATTCATTAGGCAAATGATCTGATGGTAGAAGTTATGTTTAATTTAGGGTTTTTTGCCCTAGAAGGAAACCCCTCACTATATATCAGGGAATTGTATTGCGTCTACGTATATTTTTATGCTGAGTGAGGAAGAGAGAGGAGATTGAGAGCGAAGAGGGTGTTACAACGGATCTGTTGTAGGTTGTATCTCTTCAGTTTGTTGGATAATATAATAAAAGGAATGGTTGTTTCTCCATGGATATAGCCCAAACTGGGTGAACCACATATATCTATGTCTCTTTTGTTTTATGTGTTTTTAGTGTTTATATTTCTGCAATATTTTATGTGCTCCATTGCTCTGTAATATATAATTTTCTAACAACTAGTATTAGAGCCGAAGGTCTATTTAGCTGATAAACTTGCAAGAGAGAAGGGTTCTTGGTTTGAGTGGGAGAAACAGCGGAAGATGGTAGGTTTAGGGTCGAAAACTTCAGTAGGAAAAACTACAAGCTCTAGAAGATGTAGATGGAAGATTATCTGTATGAGAGGGATCTGTACCTACCATTGAACGGAAAGACAAAGAAGATGATGAGTATGACAAACACAAAATAAGATATTCTCGATATAAAGACACTCGGCATAACCCGGCTATGCCTAGCAGCATCGATAGCCTTTGATATTTCAAAGCAAATGAAAACAGAGGGTTTAATGTCGGCATTGGCCAAACTATATGAAAAACCCTCACCCCAAAATAGGGTATTTCTTATGAAGTTTTTATTTAATATGAAGATGTCAGAAGGTGGATCTATTATAGACCATTTAAATTATTTTAATACAGTTACAAGTCAGTTAAGTTCTATAGGGGTAAATTTTGATGATGAAGTTAGGGCTCTCTTACTTCTGTGCTCATTGCCAAGAAGTTGGAATGGTTTAGTTATGGCCATTAGTAACTCTATCTCTAGATCTTGTACTTTAAAGTTTGATGATGTTGTTAGTGCAATCCTTAGTGAGGAAATGCGACGGAAAAGATTCGGTGACACATTAGGTAATGCTTTGACTGCAGAGACTAAGGGAAGAGAAATGGAAAGATGAAAGAGCTTTGGATATTGTAGTAAGTCAACAAAAGGCAGATCCAAGTCTAGATCGGGGAAAGTGTGCTGGAAATGAGGGAAGAAAGGACACCTAAAGAAAAACTACAAGTCTTAGAAGGGAAATGAAGGAGACGCGCAACAAGAAACTAATCATGAAGTGAATGTAACAGGTGATGTGTTGCAAGATGCTTTGATTCTTTCACTAGAAAATATTATTGATGCCTGGGTGGTAGATTCAATGACCTCATTCCATGCCACACCTGATAAGAAACAATTTCATGATTATGTTCAAGGAGATTTTGGACAGGTTCGATTAGGTGATGATAAACCCTGTAAAATCATTGGAATGGGTGCAATTTTCATAAAACAATAGATTTGAAATAAATGGCTATTGAAGGAGGTAACGAATGTTTCAGATCTTAAGAAAAATCTGATTTCAACAAGGTAGTTGCGAGGTGAAGGTTGCGTAAGTACTTTCATAGATAAAACCTGGAAGGTCACTAAAGGATCCTTGGTAATAGCGAAAGGATGAAAGGTTGGTAGATTATATTTATGCAATGGTATTTCTAATTCTATTAATTCTTTAACCTCTATAGGAGAAGATATGACATTGTGGCATGATAGGCTCAAGCACATGAGTGAGAAGGGGATGCAGATTCTTCACTCAAGAAATTTGTTTCCAGGTTTGAAGCATGTTGATTTAAAATTCTGTGAAAATTGTGTTTATGGAAAAAAGAAGAGAGTTAGATTCCTTAGAGTTGGGAAAGAAAAGAAGAGCGGAAAATTAAAGCTTGTGCATATAGATGTATGAGGACCTGCTCAGGAATCATATCTTGGTGGATATCATTATTATGTTACTTCTATTGATGATGCAACTAGAAAAACATGGATTTGTTGTATTCGAAATAAATCTGATGTATTTGATACTTTCAAGAAATGGAAAGCTATGGTTGAAAATGAGAGAAGGAAAAGGCTGAAGTGTCTTAGATCAGACAGTGGAGGTCAATATTGCAGAAAAGAGTTTGATAGGTATTGTTCAAAGAATGGAATTTGTAGAGAGAAGACAATTCCAGGAACACCACAAGAAAATGGTGTGTCAGAAAGGATGAACAAGACAATCATGTATCGTGCAAGGTGCATGAGATTTCATGGAAGACTGCCTTTACAATTTTGGGCAGATGTTGTAGACAGTGTTGTTTATGTAAGAAATAGAGGGCCTTGAAGTTCCTTGGATGGTGGTATTCCATAGGATGCATGGACAAGTAAAAAGGTAAACTACACAATTTTAAAGAATTTTGTGTGTGAAGCCTTTGCCCACACTAATAAAGGAAATAGAACAGAGCTTGAGGCAAAATCAAAGAAATGTACCTTTATTGGATATGGTGTTAATGATTTTGGTTATTTCTTATATGAATATGAAAATCACAAAATCATTGGGAGCAGAGATATAATATTCAATGAAAAGGTATTGTATAGGAATCAATTGCAGGAAAAGAAACAGGAAAAAGAAAACATAGAATACACATTGCTTGAAGATATTATAGGAAAAATGATGGTGCCTGAAAATCATAATGATCAATAGCTAGAACAACAACAACAAGCACCTCAAACACCTAAAAGTGGTGTTAGAATATCTACCAGGATAAGTAGACCCCTTGAACGATACTCTCCTTCATTATATTATGTATTGTTGACTGATTCTAGTGAACTAGAATGTTAGGAAGAAGCAGTGCATGTAGAAACTAGGAAGAAGTGGGAGCAAGCCATGAAAGAAGAGATGGACTCCTTAGCACATAACCTGACTTGGGATTTAGTCAGGTTTCCTGTAGGTAAAATAGCATTGCAGAATAAATGGTTTTACAAGTTGAAGGAAGAAGATGGAGGTAGAAAAAGGTATAAAGCTAGACTTGTGGTGAAAGGGTTTGCATAGAAAAAGGGTATAGACTTTGATGAGATATTTTCTCCTGTTGTCAAAATGACTTAAATCAGAACTATTCTAAGTCTAGTCGCTACTGAAGGTTTACATCTTGAGCAGTTAGATGTAAAGACAACCTTTCTCTATGGGGATTTGGAGGAAGAGATATATATGCAGCAGCCATAGGGATATGAGCTAAAAGTGAAGGAGAAACTAGTGCGTAGGTTGAAGAAGAGCTTTTATGGCTTAAAATAGGGTCCAAGGTAGTGGTATCTAAAGTTTGATAGGTTTATGTATGAACAAGGTAATACTATATGTCACTCTGACCATTGTGTTTATCTCAAAAGGAAAAATGATGGAAACTATATTATATTGTTATTGAATGTAGATGACATGCTTGTTGCAGGTTCTAACATGCAGGAAATAAATGCGCTCAAAAGGAAATTGGAAAACTCATTTGCAATGAAGGATTTGGGTGCTGCAAAACAAATTCTTGATATGAGAATAACTAGAGATAGGAAGAATCGCAAATTAACGTCGCCTCAAAGTGAGTTCATAGAAAAGGTGTTGAAAAGGTTGAATATGCAAAATGCAAAACTACTTGGTATACCTTTGGCTAGCCATTTAAAATTAAGTAAGGAGGTGTGTCCTAAGACTCAAGAAGAAATGGCTCATATGCCTAAAGTTCCATAGGAATTAGCAGTTGGAAGCTTAATGTATGCAATGGTCTACATAAGGCTTGATATTGCACATGCAGTGGGAGTTGTAAGTGGGTACATGAAAAATCCAGGAAAAGAACATTGGATGGTGGTGAAGTGGATTCTCAGTTATTTGAGAGGTACCAAAAATCAAGCATTATGTTTTGGTGGTTCAAACATTTCTCTCTAGGGACATGTTGATGCAGATATGGCAGGTGACAAAGATAACAGGAGGAGCAGTACAGGATATGTATTTACTATAAGTGGAACAACTGTTAGTTGGGTTTCAAAAATCCAAAGTGTTGATATGTATTTACTGTAAGTGGAACAACTGTTAGTTGGGTTTCAAAAATCCAAAGTGTTGTTGGAATTTCTACAACAGAAGCAAAGTATGTTGCTGCTAGAGAGGCTAGTAAAGAAATGATTTGGTTACAAATGTTTTTGGATGAATTGGGTAAAAAGCTGGAGTTGGGCAGGTTATACAGTGACAACCACAATGCCATACATATTGCAAAGAACTCTGCATTTCATTCCAAGACTAAACATATATAGCTCAGGTACCATTTCATACGATTATCATTGGAAGATGGACAATTGAAGCTGGAAAAGATACACACTAGCCAAAATCCTGCAGATATGTTAACAAAAATTGTAACCAGGGAGAAACTCAAAATCTGCTCAGTTTCAATTGCTCCTTAAGTATGATGAAGAAGATGAGAAACAACCAATTCCAAAGTGGAGTCATTGTCTAGAAAATGAAGCAGTGGTGGAGTTGCTATAATCAGTCTCCAAGTGGGAGATTGTTGGGTGTGGAGCCTGATTATCTTTTGTATTGAAAGCTCTCAGTTGGATGTATACCCCAGGAAGATTGTACACCCCTCCACGCAGGGTGGTGCAGGGGGGACTTGTTGCCCTCGTGGGGGTTCGGTGGGGCTAAACCCCTCCATCTAAGGGGTCTAGGGCAGCGCCCTCGAAGCTAAAGATAGATGTAAAATTGCCTTGTAAAAGTATAGTAATTTCTAGTCAATGTAGGCCACTCATTAGGCATATGATCTGACAGTAGAAGTTATGTTTAATTTAGGGTTTTCCCTAGAGGGCAACACCTTGGTATATATGAGGGATTCGTATTGTGTCTATGTATATCTGTATGTTAAGTGAGGAAGAGAGAGGAGATTGAGAGTGAAGAGGGTGTTACACTGGATCTGTGGTAGGTTGTATCTCTTTAGTTTGCTGGATAATATAATAAAAGAAATATTGGTTGTTTCTCTGTGGATGTAGCTCGAACTAAGTGAACCATGTATATCTGTGTATCTCTTGTTTTATGCATTTTCTGTGTTTATATTTTTGCAATATTTTATGTGTTCCATTGTTGTGTAATATATACTTTTATAACAGTTCCTATGATGTCCCATGAATCAAATCAAATCTAAAATAAAAAACTTCTTAAAGCCAAAATAGTTTTTCTTGTTAGGCATTGAAGGTGGGTTTCTAACCGAGTACCAGTCAAGAAAAAGAATGGTGATATTTGAATATGCATAAACTTCCGTAATCTCAACAAGGCTTTCCAGAAGGACAACTTTACGCTGCCTCCTATGGAACAGGTACTGCAGTACATTGTAGGTTTAGAACTAATGTCTTTTCTGAATGGATTTTCAAGTTATAATCAAATTCTTATACATCGAGATGATTGACTAAAACCCACGTTTAGAAGCAAGTGGGGAACATATGCCTATTAAAAGATGTCATTTGGATTAATTAATGCTGATGCAAATTTCCAAAGAGCCATGGATATAATTTACAAAGGTTTAGTGAATAAAATTTTGGTCATTCATTTAGATGATACAACATTATATTCAAAGAAATAGAGTAATCATTTGAAAGATTTAAAGTAGATCATTGAATGTTGTAAAAAGCATGAAATTTTTGTAAACCCAAAGAAGTCTTACTTTGCTTTAAGTGAAGGTAGATTTCTTGAATTTATTGTATCTAAAGGAAGAATTCACATAGATCCTAATAGGGTAAAAGAAATTTCTGAAATCTCTTTGCCTCACAATAAAAAATCCATGTAGTCATTCCTAGGTCAGATAAATTTTGTTAAAATATTTGTCCCTCACTTTTCAAGAATGGTTTTACCCTTTCAAGTCATGATCAAGAAAAAATATATTTTTAAAGGGGACATAGTGAGCAAGAAGATTTTGATCTTATCAATTAGGAAATTATGAATTCTCCCTCTTTAGCAGCCTCGAACTTTTCTAATCATTGTATTTTATATACTTCTGCCTACAAAACATCATACACAACCATTTTGACACAAATCAATGATGAGAAAATTGAAGCACCAATCTCTTTGTTTAGCTCCAATTTGCAAGGCACTAAATTAAATTACTCAAACATTGAAAAATAGGATTTTTATATTTTAAAATCTATCAAGCATTTCTAACCGTTTCTTCTTACAACACACACGAAAGTAATAGTCCCATTCTCTTCTATGAGAAATATACTAGTGCAAACATAATTAGGAGAGAAAAGGGAAAATTGGGTGAAAACACTACAAGAATATGACATTGAAATTAGACTAGCCAAAATCGCCAAAGGAAAGGTTTTTGTAGGATGTTAGTAGGAGCTTCCAACATATCAACAGATGAAGATTCAGGTAATACTGTATAAATATCTAAGGTAAATATAAACGAGTCTGAATCCCAATATGATGATTTGGTTTTCTAATTGAGAAATGGATTTTCTCCTCCTAAACTTAGTTATAAAAGGAAATGGGCTTTAAGGGTAAAAGCTAATCAATATCAAATTATGATTCCATTTTGCTAAGATGCCTCAAAAAATACGAAGTAGAAAAAGTTTTGCAGGAATTCCATGATGGCCTAGCTGGTGGACATTATGGAGGAGATACAACAATGCACAAAATTCTTCATGTTGGTTATTATTGGCCAACACTCTTGAAGGACACTCACAAATATGTATGAAAATGAAAATTATGTCTAGTAGTTGTTGGAAGGAAAGAGAAACCAACATTTCCCTTACAACCAATACACATTGAACAACCTTTTGAACAATGGGGATTGGATGTTATAGTGAGATTATATTCAAACTGAAAATAGAAAACATATATTCAAACTGCAATAAATTATTTTACTAAGTGGGTGGAAGAAATTCCACTAAAAGTAGTCAATTCTGATGCAATTATTGAATTCATTAATCAATTTATAATAACTAGTTTTTGTTGACTGAAAGCACTCATGTTCGACATCACATCTTTTTTTCCGAATTTTCACTAGAAAGAGGTTTTAGAGGTTTTAAATTGAAGTATTCTACCAATTAATATCCTGACGGGAATGTATTATTAGATTCAACTAACAAGAATATCATTAGAATCATTCAACAGACTATCGACCAAAGCCAAAATGATTGGCACAAATCTTTGAAATTTTCTTTGTGGGAAGATAGAATCACTGAGAGGGCCTCGACAGGCACTTCACCATTTAATTTGGCTTATGGGAATGAATTTTTCATTCCATCAAGTCTAGTTATTCCCTCTAGCCCTAATACAATTCATTGAAGAAACTCCTTCTTCATTACAATTAAGACAAGATCAAATTCTCAAATTAGAAGAGGAAACAGAGAAAGCAAAGATCACACATGTCTGTCATCAACATTTAGTTAAAACTTCTTTTTATGCAAGTTTGGTTTCCGCGAAGTCATTTCAAATGGAAGATCTTTTCTTGAAATCAGAAAAAGCACATGTGGAAAAATGTAAACACACAAAATTCCAAAGACTATGGATCAAGCCATTTCAAATTGTAGAGCAAGTAGGCCCATCGACCTTCATATTACAAGATTTTTCAAGAAGAAGAGATTCACTTCCTGTTAATGAGATTATCTTGAAGAAATTCATTTCTTAGGAGATAACCTCTCCTAATTGTAACATTATTACATTTTTATTCTTTCATTTTTCTTTTTCTTTTAGGAAAATAAATGTTGAATAATATTTACTTTTGGCTTCATAATAAATATTTTTGAAATATTTTTCTTTTTCGCTTTTAGATGTAGAGATTGTTAATGAAACAATTATAGAAAATTGGCAAAGTTCCATGAATCTCTGAAATTTTCTTTTGCACCAAAATTATGTATTCTTTGAAAAACCTCCAACTTTATAAAAAAAAATTGTTCTTTTATAAGTCAAGAAAAGTATCTTTAACAAAGTAAAGACTATTTGCAGATAAGTATCTTCAACTCTATAATTGTCATCAATAAAATTTTCTCTTTTTAGAGTTTAATTCTAAAATATACTAAAACTTAAAAGAGAAGAGGTCTCATCAAGATCCTTCTTACCATGTTCATAGGGAAATAATAAATTGACATTGCCAACACTACATACCAATACAGGGTAATGGCTTAATATTATTTTAATCTCAAGACAAGGTGTCTCATTGTGAGCCAACTTATCAGTCGAATGACAACCAGTGAATGACATTGTCATTATGTTACCACCAAACCAAGATAATGAATTTTGAGTAATACAAGATTTTTGTTGAACAAAATAAACTGTTTAAAAAGTAAGAAAAAAGAGAAGAAGTATATGATTTTAATTTATCTCTAAAAATTGCAATATTTTCTAGATGGGGCACTAAATCATTGCTGGTTAAAAGGTAACCCTGTTGAGGCTATGGATGCCTGTTGGAAGCATAGGCTCTACCTATGACAAATGAGTACATTAAAAATTTGATTTGTAAACTCCCCCTACTTTATTTTTAAACTAAGTAAAGACTGATATAGACGAAGGAATTTTCATGTTCAATAGGATATCAAATGAATTACAATTAGGTGAGTTTGTTTTTATTTAGAGAAATGTTACTGATAGAGAATTTCATGAAATTCCTATTTCCTGAACTATATTTACTTCAAAAGCTTTAAAAATTTCAAAATTATCAGAGATAACTAGTTCTTTGAGTGAATCACCAACTTTTGTGTTGTACAACAAGCCCCTCATTTGATAAAATCCTTTAGATAACAAATGGGGACCCTTTAGAAAATAATTTGATTTAAACTTCATTAAAATCTAAACAAAATTCCAAGATCCCTTCTTCAAAGAGAAATCGCATTTCGCATTTTAGAAAATCTTGTGTGTAATAGTTAACTTTACCATTTGAAACATCACCAATTTACAATATGTGCAAAATCGAAGAATACCCCTTTCTGGTCAAATCATGTTAGAATTTTCACATCACATCAAAGAAAACAACATGTTATACCTTTGTATATGTATTTCAATATGATGATGGACCAAAAAAATGAATTAGTTGTAATGTCAGAACAAGTTCACATCTGTTGGATCGCAATCTCGCAAATCACAAAACCGCAAAACTAGCAATCAAACATAATGTGATATGGCGAGTAGCTGATTTGTGAGAGAATATAGACCCACTAACATGTCATTAAATTATATCTCACATATTAAGGATTTTACGTTAACAAGTTTTAATGATCTGCTCCATAAAGATCGTTGGTAATAGACTACATTAATGTAAGTTAATCTGAATCTTACATGGATATTGTTATAGGTTATGGATATTTATGATCCCGCGACTCAAGAAATTTGATGCCTTGTCACCATTACAGGTGCATTTAAGTGTTTTAGTTTTATTAATTTGGATAAGGTTTTCATATTTTCATTCCATTATAGTTCTATTTATCATCCTATACACTATCATTCTAGTCTTCTTCGTGGTCATAGGAATATAATAGAAGCTTGATTACTCGGCTTGATGGTCAAGATGAACAAGGCAAAGGTTACACAGTTTATGGATGAAGATGTACTGTAATCATCACCACTATTTTCTGATACAACTTGTACACAAGAGTGTGGTGTTGACTTCTCGGAAAATGTTTATGGGCTATTTGAGAAGGAAATACAGAAGGAAGCCATAATAGATGACATTCAATCCTCATACTCTTCTTATCCTAAAGTTGCATGCTCTGTTTTGCAATAAGGTAGTGTTGAAGGCTCGAAAATCGTTGCAACAACATTGGGGAAACCACCCGGTCCGGACCTTAGTACAGCTCCTTTTCCGTTTGGCATAGTGGCTCCGACTGGGGATAATGGGACCAGTTTCCCAGAAATAGAAAAATGGGATGGGTGAATGATTTATAGAGTACACTAGTGGAAAGTGAAAGGCTAAAACTATTAACAGAAATATAAATAAATGGAACTATCCCGGGAATCTATTGAGCTCTAAAGCCTAGCGTTTGATGTTCTGTGTCTGAGAGACAAGCATATAGATGACTGTATCTTTCCAAAATAGATATTAATTCACTTAAGATTGCTGTTCCTAAATAGTTAAGCAGAGCGATTGAAGCGAAATTCACCACACTTTAAACGTCTATATCATTGTCATACACATGATTAAAAGCAAAGTCACATCACCAAACATCCAATAGTGGAATGAATAAGATCTGTTGTTATAGCGCATGCATATAATCAATGATAGCAAAAGTAATTACATAACAATTCATATAAACAGAATGAATTCAGACATAGATAAAAATACCATATGAGCTGCGTGACACCCCCAGATATCAATCGCTATGTGCAGTTCTTCCTTTAACGCAAAATCATTCTCAATCAACGACAATAGTGCACAATTGCATAAAGAAGCTTCCTCATTAAATTAAGAACAACTGGTCAAGTTTCATAAAAGAATATCGATTGAAGGACAGTAGTGCAAACTTTAGTCTATTAAGTCTCTTACAAAATTTTACGACGCTTTCCAAAACCATGAAAGGGTCTATAAATACAATACTAATTTAAATATCTACTAAACAGAAATGCTACTAAATTGATATCAATAACTCTTGATCCTATTTTGGCTAGCGATCTCGCAAGCTGGAGGGTGATTCATCAAGTCGGCTGCTTTCCTTTGAATATGAGCTGATTTATTGCGAGCATTGGCTCAACTTCCAGAGGTTTGTTGAGGCGCGAACTGAGCTGGGCAGCATAGGTGGCATCTTGAATATCGGGAATCATACACCCGATTGCATCTGTTAAACACTTAAGGGTGGCTCTTTGTGTATGTGGCTTAATTACGAAGAGCCAATATGCATCCAAGTTTAAACTATTAATCCCGGCGATTAATATTCCCTTTTCTTCTAACTTAGGATAACATGATTGCTCCAATGTATTTGTTGTTGTCATCTTTCCTGGTGTACATTGGGAAATCATATTTGCCAAGTAGAGAGTTTTTTTGACTAAAACAACTAGATTTCTAGAAGTTGATTTACATCTTGAAGCCGCTCTCTCTGCTTTCATCACCTGAGTGTGCCATTCTGTGAAAAGTATATCCTTATATGTTTCAAGTATCCTGGGCAAATTTGCTGCTTTTCCCTGATCAGAATATTACTAGTCAAGATATGCAATAATGGCCTCTTCGGCTTGATTTAATTCATCCCTGGCCTTCTCTACCTGCGGATTTATAGATATAGTTAACTCGCACAGTGGCTCAGCTTGAGCAATCTGTTGGCACAAGAGTCTAACCTGAGATATTAGCGCATTGTTTATCAATGATGCTTCTTTTTTGAACTCTGCCATTTGTGAAGCACCTTTCATTTTTTCTAGCTGCGATGACATTTGATCGATTTTCTCATCTTGGGTTTTCATCATTTGTTCATTTGCTGCTCTCAAATGTGCCAATGCCTCCGTCAATTCTTTCTGTTTCTGGATCGCACTTTGGTTGATCTTTTGGTTTTCTGCTTGCAATTGCTGGGTTAATTGATTGTTCATTTGCTGTTGTGCCAGCAACTGCTCCTCTGCTTGCGCTGCCTTCTGCTTTGTCTCCGCCAATTCCGCCTGTAATGCAGAGATTTCTTGGTCCTTATTCTTCAATAGAAGGCTTACCTCCGATGCTTTGTCGATTGTTGCTGCCGAATAGGCTCCAGCATACTGTGACAACTTTGTTAGGTCATCGTAGGGGTCCAGTTCCTCCTTCCATACTACATTACCCGTGACTGTTTGCTCCGGAAAGATAGAAGGTTGATCAATCCTTCGTCTTTTCCTTCATTGCTTTACGAGTGCTCTATGCCTTAGGCTGTAGAAAACATCCAATGGAGGAATATCTTCTACCTGCAGAATGATTTGATCGGTGGGGTCTTTTGGATTATCTCAACATCCTTAGAACTGGGTGGGCCACTGGTTCCACTTAGAACCTGAGGTGAAGTAACGTCTTGCATGTCGTTAGTCTTAGAAGTGTCTGTATCTTTTAAGCATTCTAATCCACTGATGATAGAATGAAACTGCTGCCATTCCTGGAGCAATTTAGGGTCTGTGGTAGTGTCCACATTGACATCAGTGGTGGTCTGTTGCCATTTCTCAGTTTGAGACTCCTTCTGTACTTGTTCCTGCTCTTTCCTCTTATGCTCCTCTTGTTCCCTCTGTTGTCTATCCTCATGCTCTTTCTTTAGCTGTTCTTCCTGCTCCTTCCTCTGCTTTTCCTCGTGTTCTTTTCTCTGTTTTTCCTCCTGCTCCTTATTATGATCTTTTGTTATAGCAGGAGGCTCCTTTAACTGTTGCCGACCAGACTCGCTTGACGATGTCGCTGGGGTCGTTGCTAGTAAATCTAGAGGCAGATTTTGCAACGTCTGTTCTCTAATTTTATTGAACTCTGTCAACCCTTCATCATTATATTTCATCCTAGCGAGTTCTTTAGCCTGACCTATGGTTTCAATTGAAGTGAACAGGTCATCAAATATATCTTCTTGATGCTCAAACTTTATCAATTTGGCCTGTTCTAATGCGGCATAGGCAACTTGCTTTGGATCAAATGCCCTATTTGGGATTGTGGCCAGAGTAAAAGATTGAATCTTTGTGGCTTCCTTTTCTGCATGTTTGAGATCATGCAGCGTATAGACACCACACCTCAAGGGAAAAGAGGGCTAGCCTCTTTTCTTTTCTCTTTTGAGAGTCTGTGTAGTACTCTCAGCCATAATCTGATACGCAATTTCTCTTGCTAGCAGCTTATCTGGAATATATAAAGGGAGAACATGTGGGTCGGCTTGGCTGCCGAAAACTCTAATATAGATAAATTTCTCTTCTCCAAAACAACTTGCCACTGCTGGTAAATCAAAGGAAGCTTGATAGGAAATCTTCGGAATGGGTTTATCAAAAATGGAATAGTAAATGGGCACCATAAAGCCATTGCAGATTTGATACAGGTGGTGTTTGTAAGAAGACTTCCACAATTTTTGGTGACATATATGAATGGGTGAGGGGTCCTATGCAGTCCACCCCCAACCGAGGACAGGAAATTCGGAATTGAAACATAATGTGTCTAGGATATATGCACTATAATAAAATGGGGGAATTTTCCTTTCAGTGACCACAGTCTTATTTCTAAAATCACGAACAGCTACTGCTAGTTTATCCAAGAGAATAGTAGCCCAATCCATAATTATACTGTTTACTGCTTCCTCCATAAGAGGAACCATTTCTATGGTAAAATTAGCAGAGTCATTAAATCCCCATAGCCTACAGATCATTATCCCTGCATAACAATAAGGAAAATCCAAAGAATCAACCGAGTACTTATCGGAAGATTCGTGTTTGTGCTTGTTCGGATTTTGTCTCCAATCCTTGATGGGTTCGGATTCAATTTTATTTTCGCTTGCAAACTTCTCCAGGAAGGCCTTGTTATATATTTTCTCTGGCTCGGGCAAATGATACATTTGCCTTAGGTCATCTGCCTTGAATGATCCGAAAATCCTCCCATCTCTCGTGCTGAAAGTTCTGTCCAAGATTGGGATTTCTTCAATCGCCCATCGCACAACGTCTGTGTATGGGAGAATTTGCTCCCTCGCTGCTATTCTGTGAAGGAAAGAGTCAGCTAAATCTTTGAGAGTACAATCAGACTTCAGTAGTAAATCCACATTAGCTTTTGTTACCGTTTTCTCTGGTTGCTCGGTTTCAATTATGTTGTAAGTGCCTTGCCAAGTAACTCTGGTGAGACCCGTGCATGTAGTATCATATATTAGGCCCTTCTTCTTGTTTACAGCAGCTTGTCCTGCAACTGGTGGGGCGGAAGCACCCGTAGTCTTCTTGGATTTCTTTCCCATCTTGCTCAAACTTCTGTTTATGGATGAATTCTGCACAGAGAGGCAATTTCGCGTAATACAGAGAGATAACAATGGAAACTTGCAAGTGATGATAACATATGAGTAGGTGCGTAATAAGGTATTTAGCCTTTGAAAATGGGCACGGACACAATCCATAAAAAGATTTTAAGACATGATCCCATTAATTGGCCGTATAAAACCTGTCATCTTTTAAATGCCCATTATATCGTTATTCAGGTGAATAATTCCCTTAAGCATGCGATGGACGTTTTGGCGGTTGAGCACAGGTGAATGTAAGCGATCAAGCTTTAAATATGAATGAATTGTGCTATCCCATCACTTAACGGCTTTTTATTGAAAACTGCGCTTTATCGCATCGCATCGGGTGTATGACCAGTGCGCCTTAATGATGTATATTGGATACCGGCGATCGCCGAATGCGATATCGCATCGGTGAAAAGCTCTGAGCGCATCAAGACTTAAGTGAAAATAAACCGCCGATCACCGAACACCTATTGCGCATCGCATCGGGGCTAATGGCATAGGGCGCTTTGAGATGTGCATGGAGTATTGCCGATCGCCGATTGCGATATCGCATCGGCGGAAATCTTTGTGCCACTTATATATATTTCTTATGTCATTGCGATATGCGATCTTGTGATCGCTTTATCGCAATAACCAAGCTTCACTTCATTTATTTTAAATGGGTTTGTTCAAAAGGGTTTTATAAAATGCATTCATTTGATTATCGGACTTTTTGAACAATAAAAGTATTGATACCAATTTTACTTTAAAGGGACCCATTTCCTAGGTTGATGTTTTATGAATAAAAATAATATGAAATGGGGGGTTGTTTGCAGAGTACAAAAATTGGCAATTCCCTGGAAGAACCAATTATCTCTGGAAAAATAAAAAATACTTAAGCTTTTTCGAAATAGAGTTTCAACTAAAAGGGGAAAATTCTAATATAACTAGATATTTATGCATTTTGAATATCATGAAACTAATTTTGCTAACTTCCTCCCTTTGCTAACTTGAAATAAGTACATTTTAAGTCTTAAATGGGCCTTTATTGGTTTATAATGATAAAAATAGAAAATATTTCCAAATCAGCCTTTATAGTAAACTCGTCTGTCATAGGTAGAACCTCTGCTACTAGCAAACATTTATAGTTTCGACAGGGATACCTTTTAACCATGTAATTGTCCATTGTCCCATCCAATTAAGAGTGTGATTATCAGAATGAATTCAAAACATGTTTTCATATTTTGTTCATCTTTTCTTTTTTTTGTCATTGACAGGATAAAAAGCCATTGCCCTGGTTTGGTGGCCAGCTGTTGACAATGCCATTCACTGGTAGTAATCTAACTGAACAAGCTAGCTCGTGATGAGACTCCTTGTCTTGCAATTTCAAGCCATTACCCTGTTTTGGTATGCAGTATTGGTAATTTCAGTTAAACTATTTCCCTATGAACATGGTAAGCATGCTTGTAATAAGACCTCTTATCTTTAATATCTTATATTTTATAATTACACTCTGAATAATCATAAACTTTAATGAATGGGATGAACAATCTTTTCCTTAAGAGTCAATGGATGACAGGTTAAGTGTTGAAGATGCTGAAATTGAATTGGCTTCTATCTTTGATATTGATAACCTTTTGAGACCAATTTGAAAATAGAAAATGATTTACATTACTTCTATGCTTTGGGAGGAGTTCACCAAATTTAAATTGTGGTTACAGAATACAATGATACCTAATTTCCCAAATATTATCCCTTTCGGTTAAAAGTTCTATTGTTTGAAAGAAAATATTCATAATACTTCTGTGAGACAACTTTTCAAACATAGCAAAAGGTCAATGGAAGATGCCTTTGAACTTTATTTCCTAAAAATCCTACAAACTATAAAATCCTACAGAAATTAAAGGAGAAGGGGTTACCTTCTCAATTGAAGAATTTTTTTAAGGTAAGGCCATTAACGGGGAGAGAATCCCTCAAACCTGTTAAATCTTGCAATACAAAGGTCGAATGGCCTACCTTCTCACAAATCTGAAATGGTCCAAGCCACAATTTATGGAAATTGGTGTGTTTGCCCTTGTCTTCATGGGCTTTGTCCCATTTCAGAACTAAATCGCTGACTTGGAATTGTTTTGAACCGAATGAGACAGAATCAAAAGCTGCTTTGATGATTTGTTGATGTTTGGCATGGGTATCTTTGGCTTTTTCTCTTTCTTCTTCTAGTTTTAAAATTTGGTCATATCTAAGATGAATAGAAGAGGAAGGAGCTTCCTCAATGAACTGCACTAGGGCTAAAGAAGGAAGAACAAGGTTTGTGGGCAGTATTGCTTCTTTTCCATACACAAGATTAAACGAAGAGGTTCCTATAAAAGCTTTCTGTGTTATCCTATCAGCCCA
The DNA here is from genome assembly GCA_000404065.3 of Pinus taeda. Lineage (NCBI taxonomy): Eukaryota > Viridiplantae > Streptophyta > Pinopsida > Pinales > Pinaceae > Pinus > Pinus taeda. The sequence continues at coordinate 53,192 of APFE030392004.1, read as the reverse complement.
TAATGCAAACACTAAGGATTTGTGCCAGTTTCTATGATTTTGTTCGATAGTTCGTTTGATGATTTTGATTAGATTCTTATTAGTAGACTTTGCTAAACCATTACCCTGGGGATAGTAATTAGCAGAATACTTTAACTTAAATCCTCTCTTGATAGCAAAATCAAACATAGCATTGCCTGAGAAATAAGAAGCATTATAAAAAACAAGAGCATTTGGGACACAAAACCTGGTAATGATGAATTGATCTATGAATTCAATGATTTCTTCAGAATTTGTTGTCTTCAAAGGAATTGCCTCAACCCATTTAGTGAAATAGTCGGTAGCAGTAAGAATAGACTTATGCTGCTTGGAAGAAGGTGGATTAATTTCCCCGATGATATCCAATCCCCATTGCTCAAATGGTTGTTCAATGTTGACTGGTTGCAAAGGGAAAGCCGATTTTCGTTGTCTTCCACTAGAAGTTTGGCAATTGAGGCATTTCCTTACATACTCGTGGGCATCTCTAAATAGAGTTGGCCAATAATATCCAACATGAATAATCTTGTGAGCTGTTGTGTCAGCTCCAAAATGTCCTCCTGCTGGTCCATCATGTAACTCCTACAAAACCTTTTGAGCTTCAGGTTTCTCAAGGCATCTTAGTAAAATAGAATCATAATTCTTCTTAAAAAGAACATCATCAATAATTGTAAAACTCTTTGCTTTTAACCTGATGGCCCTTTTGCTCTTGTAAGATAAATTTGGAGGAGCATAACCATTTTTTAAATAAAATATTAAATCTACATATTGAGATTCGGAACTAGTGACACTTATCTAATTGATTTCTTCAGTTGGATCTGTATCGCTTGATTCGAGGATGTTGGATGCTCTTGCCAATATCCTGCAAAAACCTTGGCCTCTAACAATCTTTGCTGGCCTAATTTCTAAGTCATACTCTTGAAGCGCTGTGACCCAATTTGCCCTTTTTTCACCCAGTTCTTTTTGGATTAATAGCTGCCTTACAGCTGGGAAAGGAACTATAACTTTTGTGTGGGTTTTCAGAAGGAAGGGTCTATAATGTTTGACTGCTTTAAACACAACAAAGGCTTGTTTTTCCACATTGGAGTAATTCAATTCGGCACCCTGAAGATTTGAGTTAAAAAATGAAATGGGTGCTTCCAAATTGTGATCATTTAGTTGCGTGAGTACTGCAGCATATGAAGAGTTGGATGCGATGGTATACAATGTAAAACGATTAGAGAAATTTGGAGTATTTAAGGAAGGGGCATTGATTATGGATTGCTTGATTAAATCAAAAGCTTCTTTTTCTACCGATCCCCACTTAAAGACTGAATTTTTCTTAATCATTGTTTGAAGTGGAAAAATAATTTGAGAGAAATCTGGAACAAATCTTTTAACAAAATTAATCTGGCCTAGAAATGACTGCATTGATTTCTTATTGTTAGGGAATGGGATTTCAGAAATTTCTTTGATCCGATCAGGATCGATATAAATGCCATCTCGAGACACAATAAAACCCAAGAGTTTACCTTGATCAAGAGCAAAGAATGACTTCTTAGGGTTAAGAGAAATACCATATCTTTTACAGCGTTGAAAGATTTGGTTCAGGTCATGTAAATGATTAGTCCTCTCTTTAGAGAATACAGTTATATCGTCTAGATAGACGACTACTATTCTATTAATCAATCCCTTAAAAGTTGTATCCATAGCTCTTTGGAATGTCGCTCCTGCATTTATAAGTCCAAAAGGCATTTTTTGATATGCATATATTCCGCATTTTGTTCTAAATGTAGTTTTAAGCTGGTCATCAGGATGAACCAAGACTTGGTTGTATCCTGAAAAACCATCTAGAAAGGACATCAATTCAGAGCCTGCCACTGATTGAAGTATTTGCTCCATAGTAGGCAATGGGAAATTGTCTTTCAAGCTTGCTCTGTTCAATTTTCTGAAATCAATACAAATTCGAATGTCGCCATTTTTCTTCCTGACTGGTACCATATTAGAGACCCAGTTTGAATGTCGGACTGGAAAGATAATCTTGGATTTCAGGAGTTTGTTAAGCTCCGACTTTATCTGGCTTTCTAAGTTTGGGTGTATTTTTCTTAACTTCTGCTGAATCGGTTTCTGATCGGGAAGCATCAGAATGGTATGTTGGATAATAGATGTATCATAAGTCTTCAAGTCATCATATTTCCAAGCAAAAACTTATTTATTTTTCCTTAATAGCTTAATGAATGCTTCTTTCTCTTCTACAGAAAGTCCTAATCCTAAATTCACATTTTGAGGAGCTTGCTCAGTGCCCAAATTTATCAATTCAAACCTTAGGGTAGATCTTTGGATCTTTGTATTAGTTACAGGTTTAAATATGTCTTTAATATCATAAAGATCTTCTAGCTTTACCAAAGGCTTAGGAATTGCATTTTCCTGAGGTGTTTCTTTTATTTGGGAGTCATACTCATCTTCTTCAATGATTTGATTGTCATAAGAATTCTCAAAAGTTAAGAATTGTAAAATATCATCATCATGGTTGAATACTCTCCAATTAGTGACATTATCAGGAATTGAAGGCCTAAAAATCAACTCTACGGAAAATCTATCAGGGTTGTAGTCTTCAGAAGGTAGAAGCCTGGAGGCTACATTGGCTAGTAGGTCGGCTGCCGAATTCTGGGACCGAGGAATGGAGGAAATGTTAAATGCTAAAAAATGTGAGGTAAGGTCTTGCACTAGCGATTGATAATGCTTGAGGTGATTCGGAAGGCAATGAATTGCATTCCTAACCTATTTAACAATAATTTCGGAATCATCGAATACTTTTAGATCTTGCACTTTGAGGTCGATTGCTTTATATAATCCCTGAACTAAAGCTCCATATTCGGCTGTGTTGATAGTGCACTCAAATTCTAATCTACAAGACAACATTATCTTTTCCCCATGTGGAGTAACCAAGACGCATCCTGCTCCTGAGCCTTCACTGGACTTGGAGCCATCAAAATACAAAGACCAAAATAAAGGAGTATTAACAATCATATTTACAATTTTCTCATCATTATTGAAACACCTAGACTTATCTGTTTGTGAAAAATTCTCAATCTGAGATGAAAAATGAATAACTGAGAAAGGGGAGGGTTGGGCAACAAATTTGCCAAAGAACGACTCTGATGAATAATTTCCCAAAATGTTGTTGTTGAATGAGACAGGGTGGTTTTCTTATTCAAAATCAGTAACTGTATGGGTCATATGTTTTTCTCGATCAACCCTTATTTGATTTGGCTCGCCCTTATAGGGAAGCCACATGTGTGACCAATCAGTGGAAATATACCCATGCAATTTTTCGGACCAATCCCTACTCAAAATTAAACCGTAAAACTCAGGTATATCATCTATTAGAATGTCAATCCTTTGTACTACTCTGGGGTCAACAGACAACCTGATAGTTACGGAATTAATCTCTCCGACAACCTGCACTTTGGTCCTGTCCAACTGTACAATATGGATGGCAGACTTCTGGGGTTCTATGTTAAATTTAGAACAAACTGAAGCTGGCATTATGTTAGATGATGCCCCTGAGTCAATTAAACAGTTGTGCAGGTTTCTGTTATAGATCTGATAAGTCAGAAGGAAGGGTGGAGTATGAGAATTTGATCTGTCTCCAATCAAAACTGAATCGGTAGCTTCAACCATACCTGGAGGAGTTTGGCCTGAATCATTAGCAGCTTTTGAACTAGCAAGTGGGGTAGAGGGAACAACATTCAATTCTTTAAGAAGTAATTTTTGCTGATGCTTTAGCTTACTAAGTTCAAACATGGTTATGTTTGCCTTAGTTTTCTTCATGTCATCAACAATGTTATATTCCATTGAATCGGATACCACTAATGTTTTAGATGTTGAAGGAGAATTAGAAGTTGAAGGCTAGTTTTGGGGAACTACTGCAGGTGATTTCTTTGGAGCTAATTTTTCCTTTGTTGTGGCAGCACCTGCACTCCTTTTCTTTGAAGTTGCCTCGACAGGTTCAGAAGAACTTTTACTTCTAGTGGTGACTGGGAAGGCTTCTTCTTCATCATCAGTATCAGAATTGGGGAGTATAAAATCCCACATTCCATGGCATTCAGCTACTTCTTCTTCATCGTCAGTTGGTGAGGTTGTCTCTTCTTCCTCCTCTTATTTCTCTGAATCTGCATTAGATATGACATTGGGTGGCTTTGTTTCAGTTTTCCTATAAGTCCTAAATGGTCTTTTGTTTGAAGTTTCGGCCACCTGTTTCTTTATGTCAATCATTTCGTTGGAAAAAGTTTTCAGGACCTTTTGCAAACCTTCCATGTCATATGGGTCTTTCGGGCTTTTCTTCTTGGAGTCTTCTTTGAAAGAGACTTTTTTAGCTTTTTTGTCTTCCAAGGAAGCTTTCTTTTCTAATGCATTGATGCATTTTTCCACAGCAAGTGCTTCTTTCATATTTTCGGCTAAGGTAGGTTTCCCAGCCCTATCTACAAAAATGGATATATTGGAAGGTAGGGCAGTGATATACCATTCGCTTCGAATTTGTTCACTTGGTTTGGAGGCTGTAGGGATTTTGTTCAGGAGTTTATTGAAGCGAGCATTAAATTCCTTAATTGGTTCCCTATGCTCTATTCTTAGGTTGGAGAGATCGTTTATTAAAGTAGCCAAAGACCTATCATCTCCATATTTGGTAAGAAACTGCTCTTGGCAGGTGTTCCAACTGGTAATGGAACCAGAGGGTAAAGAGAAATACCAGGATCCTGCTGATCCTTGCAAAGTGTAAGGGAAAAGTCTAACAACAACATCTTGTTCTGTTACCCCTTTCAAGTTGACTGCCAACATGAAATTATTAATGTGCTCCTCGGCCTGGGTTCCATCATCTGGATTAAACTTGGGGAGCCATTTTTCCGGATAATCTGGTAATGGATGCAATGGTGCAGGCATATTGACTGCACCAGGTCTGGTCCATGGATCTGCCATTGTAATAGCACCGGTGGTTGGTATTACTGTTGGGATTCCAGATGTATGGGAAGGAAATAATATCGAGGAGTGAGCGGATTGAGATGTTGAGGCTTCTATTCCCTGGTGAACAAGAATATGTAATGGAGGAGTGGATGGTTGACTTTGCAGATGGGGAGATGAAATGGATGGTGTGGATGAAAGCTCTCCACTATCAGATCCTTCAGTATATTTCTTCGCTTTTTTCCTTTTGGGTAAAGGGAACTCAATGGGTTCAATACCAAGCTTTTCGCTTTGAAGTCTGGTAAGTGGATGAGATAAATTGAACTACGAAGTCACACTGCTTTGTGATACCCCAGATTTCTGTGGCGAAATCGAGAAGCTCTGAAGTTTGTGGATAAGAGACTGGACTTCAGGGGATTCAAGACTTAATTGTTCTGGAGTATGATGGGTTTGAGCAGTGGTAGTTGATTCCTCTTCTTCTTGATTGTATGCTGGAGAACCAGCATGCGATCGAGAATAACGAGGAGATTTGGAGGGAGAATTACTCTTAGAATGGCTTGTAGATTTGGGTTTTCTTGCCATTCATAGTCAGGGCCCTCCTTCTAGCACCAAAAATGTTGAAGCCTCGAAAATCGCTGCAACAACATTGGGGAAACCACCCGGTCCGGACCTTAGTACAACTCCTTTTCCATTTGGGATAGTGGATCCGACTGGGGATAATGGGACCAGTTTCCCAGAAAAAGATAAATGGGATGGGTGAATGATTTATAGACTACACTAGCGGTAAGCGAAAGGCTAAAACTATTAGCATAAATATAAATAAATGGAACTATCCCGGGAACCTATTGAGCTCTAAAGCGTAGCGTTTGATGTTCTGTGTCTAAAAGACAAGCATATAGATGACTGTATCTTTCCAACATAGATATTAATTCATTTAAGATTGTTGTGCCTAAATAGTTAAGCAGAGCGATTGAAGCGAAATTTACCACACTTTAAACATCTATATCATTGTCATACACATGATTAAAAGCAAAGGCACATCACCAAACATCCAATAGTGGAATGAATAAGATCTGTTGTTATAGCGCATGCATATAATCAATGATAGCAAAAGTAATTACATAACAATTCATATAAATGGAATGAATTCAGACATAGATAAAAATACCATATGAGCTGCGTGACACCCCTGGATATCAATCGCTATGTGCAGTTCTTCCTTTAACGCAAAAACATTCTCAATCAACGACAATAGTGCACAATTGAATAAAGAAGCTTCCTCATTAAATTAAGAACAACTGGTCAAGTTTCATAAAAGAATATCGACTGAAGCACAGTAGTGCAAACTTCAGTCTATTAAGTCTCTTACAAAATTTTACGATCCTTTCTAAAAAAATGAAAGGGTCTATAAATACAATACTAATTTAAATATATACTAAACAGAAATGCTACTAAATTGATATCAATAACTCTTGATCCTATTTTGGCTAGCGACCTGGCAAGCTGGAGGGTGATTCATCAAGTCGGCTGCTTTCCTTTGAATCTGAGCTGATTTATTGCGAGCATTGGCTCAACATCCGGAGGTTTGTTGAGGCGCGAACTGAGCTAGGCAGCATAGGTGGCATCTTGAATATCGGGAATTATACACCTAATTGCATCTGTTAAACACTTAAGGGTGGCTCTTTGTGTATGTGGCTTAATTAGGAAGAGCCAATATGCATCCAAGTTTAAACTATTAATCCCGGAGATTAATCTTCCCTTTTCTTCTAACTCATGATAACATGATTGCTCCAATGTATTTGTTGTTGTCATCTTTCCTGGTGTACATTGGGAAATCATATTTTCCAAGTAGAGAGTGTTGTTGACTAAATCAACTAGATTGCTAGAAGTTGATTTACATCTTGAAGCCACTCTCTCTGCTTTCATCACCTGAGTGTGCCATTCTGTGAAAAGTATATCCTTATATGTTTCAAGTATCCTGGGAAAATATGCTGCTTTTCCCTGATCAGAATCTTGCCAGTCAAGATATGCAGTAATGGCCTCTTCGGCTTGATTTAATTCATCCCTGGCCTTCTCTACCTGTTGATTTATAGATATAGTTAACTCGCACAGTGGCTCAGCTTGAGCGATCTGTTGGCACAAGAGTCTAACCTGAGATATGAATGCATTGTTTATCAGTGATGCTTCTTTTTTGAACTCTGCCACTTGCGAAGCACCTTTCATTTTTTCTGGCTGCGATGACATTTGAGCGATTTGCTCATCTTTGGTTTTCATCATTTGTTCATTTGCTGCTCTCAACTGTGCCAATGCCTTCATCAATTCTTTCTGAATCTGGATCGCACTTTGGTCGATCTTTTGATTTTCTGCTTGCCATTGCTGGGTTAATTGATTGTTCATTTGCTGTTGTGCCAGCAACTGCTCCTCTGCTTGTGCTGCCTTCTGCTTTGTCTTAGCCAATTCCGCCTGTAATGCAGGGATTTCTTGGTCCTTATTCTTCAATAGAAGGCTTACCTCCGATGCTTTGTCGATTGTTGCTGCCGAATAGGCTCCAGCATACTGTGACAACTTTGTTAGGTCATTGGAGGGGTCCAATTCCTCCTTCCATACTACATTACCCGTGACTGTTTGCTCCGGAAAGATAGAAGGTTGATCAATCCTTCGTCTTTTCCTTGATCGCTTTACGACTGCTCTATGCCTCGGGTTGTAGAAAACATCCAATGGAGGAATATCTTCTACATGCAAAATGATTTGATCGGTGGGGTCTTTTGGAATTATCTCAACATGCTTAGAACTGGGTGGGCCGTTGGTTCCACTTAGAACCTGAGGTGAAGTAACGTCTTGCATGTCGTTAGTCTTAGAAGTGTCTGTATCTTTTGAGCATTCTAATCCACTGATGATAGAATGAAACTGCTGCCATTCCTGGAGCAATTTAGGGTCTGTGGTAGTGTCCACATTGACATCAGTGGTGGTCTGTTTCCCTTTCTCAGTTTGAGACTCCTTCTGTACTTGTTCCTGCTCTTTCCTCTTATGCTCCTCTTGTTCCCTCTGTTGTCTATCCTCATGCTCTTTCTTTAGTTGTTCTTCCTACTCCTTCCTCTACTTTCCCTCTTGTTCTTTCCTCTGCTTTTCCTCCTGCTCCTTATTATGATCTTTCGTTATAGCAGGAGGTTCCTTTAACTATTGCCGACCAGACTCGCTTGACGATGTCGCTGGGGTCGTTGCTAGTAAATCTAGAGGCAAAGTTTGCAACCTCTATTCTCTAAGTTTATTGAACTATGTCAACCCTTCATCATTATATTTCATCCTAGCGAGTTCTTTAGCCTGACCTATGCTTTCAATTGAAGTGAACAGGTCATCAAATATATCTTCCCAATGCTCAAACTTTGTCAATTTGGCCTGTTCTAATGCGGCATAGGCAACTTGCTTTGGATCAAATGCACTGTTTGGGATTGTGGCCAGAGTTAAAGATTGAATATTTTTGGCTTCCTTTTCTGCATGTTTGAGATCATGCAGCGTATAGACACCACACCTCAAGGGAAAAGAGGACCAACCTCCTTTCTTTTCTCTTTTGAGAGTCTGTGTAGTACTCTCATCCATAATCTGATATGCGATTTCTCTTGCTAGCAGCTTATCTGGAATATATAAAGGGAGAACATGTGGGTCGGCTTCGCTGCCGAAAACTCTAATATAGGTAAATTTCTCTTCTCCAAACCAACTTGCCACTGCTGGTAAATCAAAGGAATCTTGATAGGAAATCTTTGAAATGGGTTTATCAAAAATGGAATAGTAAATGGGCACCATAAAGCCATTGCATATTTGATATAGGTGGTGTTTGTAAGAAGACTTCCACAATTTTTGTTGATATATATGAATGGGTGAGGGGCCCTGTGCAGTCCACCTCCAACCGAGGACAGGAAATTCGGAATTGAAACATAATGTGTCTAGGATATATGCACTATAATAAAATGGGAGAATTTTCCTTTCAGTGACCATAGTCTTATTTCTAAAATCACGAACAGCTACTGCTAGTTTATCCGAGAGAATAGTAGCCCAATCCATAATTATACTGTTTACTGCTGCCTCCATAAGAGGAACCATTTCTATGGTAAAATTAGCAGAGTCATGCAATCCCCATAGCCTACACATCATTATCCCCGCATAATTATAAGGAGAAGCCAAAGAATCAACCGAGTACTTACCGGAAGATTCGTGTTTGTGCTTGTACAGATTTTGTCTCCAATCCTTGATGGGTTCGGATTCAATTTCATTTTCGCTTGCAAACTTCTCCAAGAAGGCCTTGTTATATATTTTCTCTGGCTCGGGAAAATGATATATTGGCCTTAGGTCATCTGCCTTGAATGATCCGAAAATCCTCGCATCTCTGGTGCTGAAAGTTCTGTCCAAGATTGGGATTTCTTCAATCGCCCATCGCACAACGTCTGTGTATGGGAGAATTTTCTCCCTGGCTGCTATTCTATGAAGGAAAGAGTCGGCTAAATCTTTGAGAGTACAATCAGACTTCCGTAGTAAATCCACGCTAGCTTCTGTTACAGTCTTCTGTGGTTGCTCGGCTTCAATTATGTTGTAAGTGCCTTGCCAAGTAACTCTAGTGAGACCCGTGCATGTAGGATCAGATATTAGGCCCTTCTTCTTGTTTATAGCAGCTTGTCCTGAAACTGGTGGGGCGGAAGCACCCGCAGTCTTCTTGGATTTCTTTCCCATCTTGCTCAAACTTCTGTTTATGGATGAATTCTGCACAGAGAGGCAATTGCGCGTAATAGAGAGAGATAACAATGAAAACTTGCAAGTGATGATAACATATGACTAGGTGCGTAATAAGGTATTTAGCCTTGGAAAATGGGCGTGGACAGAATCCATAGAAATATTTTAAGACATGATCCCATTAATTGGCCGTATAAAACCTGTGATCTTTTAAATGCCCATTATATCGTTGTTCGGGTGAATAATTCCCTTAAGCATGTGATGGACGTTTTGGCTGTTGAGCGTAGGTGAATGTAAGAGATCAAGCTTTAAATATGAATGAATTGTGCTATCCCATCACTTAACGGCTTTTTATTGAAAATTGCGCTTTATCGCATCGCATCGGGTGTATGACCAATGCGCCTTAATGATGTATATTGGATACCGCCGATCGCCGAATGCGATATCACATCGGTGAAAAGATCTGAGCGCATCAAGACTTAAGTGAAAATAAACCGTCGATCGTCGAACGCCTATTGCGCATCGCATCGGGGCTAATGGCATAGGGCGCTTTGAGATGTGCATGGAATATTACCGATCGCCGATTGCGATATCGCATTGGCGGAAAGCTTTGTGCCACTTATATATATATTTCTTATGTCATTGTGATATCCGATCTTGCGATCGCTTTATCGCAATGACCAAGCTTCACTTTATTTCTTTTAAATGGGTTTGTTCAAAAGGGTTTTATAAAATGCATTCATTTGATTATCAGACTTTTTGAACAATAAAAGTATTGATACCAATTTTACTTTAAAGGGACCCATTTCATAGGTTGATGTTTTATGAATAAAAATGATATGAAATGGGTGGTTGTTTGCAGAGCACAACAGGTAGAAGCTAGGCCAAAATTATTACCCTATACTGATATAGTGAAATAGGTTATTGAAATTTTGAATAGCGAGGACAGAGAATTCGCGACCTCAAGGGAAGTGGTCATCAACTCCTTTAAACAAGAGGATATTAGAAGAATGTATCATTTACCTTCACCGCACAAGGTTTATGATAAAGCATTTGTGGAGAAATTTGCTGATGAAAATAAAGAACTCTCCCAAGTTATAAAATAATGGAGGTCAAATACGAGAAACGACAAGATGGATAGAACTCATATGTATTTAGTATCCTCTCTCGTTATTGCTTATTTATACATTGACGCAATTCTATGTAGAATATTCAGAATATGCAAATGCTACCAAGTTTTCAGTTGAATGGGTGCGTCTCATTGATGTCGTTTCTAATTCTATAGTAATGAACTGGGCTAAAATTTTGTCAAATAACTTAGCCCACCATATCATAGAATATAGGAAGAACCATTTTATTACTACAACAACCATTCCTCCATTTTATATGTGTGCCTACATCATGGATGTTGTATGTTTCATTTTTCCTTTTCCAATTATGGGATGGAGGTGGTCTCCTCAGGGTCCCAATCCAATCCATGTGTACCATAAAGCTCTTCATAAATCTTATTTCAATGAAGGATCTATCATATTTGTGAGGGGGTTATGCTCCCTATTTATCATGTTGTATTTGACAAGAAAGTCCCAAGGTTATGAGAAGAAGCGGAGGATGATAATCAACCTGTGGAGAGATGGTTTGGAAGAAAATTATTTATGTATATCAGATATTTCAGAACCACCGCTCCACCAAATGTACTTCTGTGGCATGTCACTGATAAATTGTTAGCCAACGAAATTTCTTACCAGACAGTTATCAAAGGTGTAACTAGGTCTCTCAAATAGTCTAAGAAATATCTCTAGCCCACTTTTCCACTTTAGTGTGGTGTTTACTATTTAAATGACTTTAGACATGCATAAGTTGAAGTTAAACATATTCATAGGTTCAATCTTGTTGAGTTTCAATAAAGGAAAGATGACCCTATTAAGGCCATGTATGATTTTACCTCGGTTGTTAAATTTAAAGAATTTGTTCATGAGGATGATCATTTTGATGATCTTTTTGAAGCAACTGAACAATTTTCACATGTACAGAGTTTAGCCACCCTCAAACTAAATCTGACTGAATTAAAAAAATTTAAGGAATACAAATATCAAAGGTTAATGCATATTCCTTTGAATCTACTCAAAATAATCCTGCAAGAATCTCAAGAAGAAATGGTTTCTACTAATGCATTAAAATACGATTCCAATAAAGCATCAAAATATGTTGAATAAAAAAAAGAGTCTTCTATAGAGAAATACATAGAAGAAGTTTACAACAAGAAGAGTACAAAGAAACTGCTTCATGAGGACAAAATGTAGAAATAATGGGGGTCATTTGAACAAATGATCAATGAACCACAGGGTGGCACGATTCAAACACAAAATTTTCCTTAAACACCAAAACATCTTGAGAAATATTCAAAAAAAGATCTCACTACTTCAGAGGATATCGAAGTTATTCCTCCTTTTCATTCTTCAGAAATTGTTTTGAGAGAGGAGGAAATGCCTCATGTAGATATTGTTTATAGTCCCAAACATCGGGAAGTCATGAGGAGACAAAAGAAAAAGATAAAAATTAACCATGCTGCTATTAGCTTGCAAGGAAATGGGGCAATGGATGTTGTCTGGAAAGACACACCAATTGATACATCTGGAAATTTGACCAAATTATCTCAATTTGCAGGAGCTTATTCTTCTACACAAATTCACAAAGAAGAAGTAAGAAATTTGATGAAAGAAAAAGAGGAAAGAACAAAACAACTAGAAGATCAACTGACAATAGAAAAGATGGATGCACAAGAACATGCTAAATCACAACTTGAACAAATGCATCGAAATTTCGAAAATATAAGACTTCAAAGCCATGCATAATTAAAAGCCAAAGATACTGAAATCACAAAGTTGCAATATACTATAGATCAAATCAAGGATTTCCCAAAAGTTGATGAATTCAACAAAGAAGCTTTAGAAATCAATGAGTTTCTATTAAAGAAACAATCAATATTTTGTAAGAAATTAGTTGAGATTAGTCCATTGTGACAAGAAGCAAATGCATTAGTGAGTCAATTCACCGATGCTAAAATATTGAGGAAATACATGAGAAGCTTTCAAATTTGATCACATGGAAGGAAAATTCAAAGGGGAAGACATCAAAATTTCCAAAGATCAAAGAATCTCACAAGGACATTCTCTCCACTGATTGGGAAATCCAAATAAAACATACTAAAAGGGAAGTTTCTAATGTAAGAGAAACATCAATCGATATGATAGAAACTATTAATGATAATATTTGGTATGCAGGTTTTATTCAAAGATGTTTCCAAAGAAACCTACCCAAAATTGATGATTTGCAATCAAGTTGGCACAAAAATCTTGCAACAAAAGAACAAAAAATCAGACAACTATTGCATTTAAATTGGGAAGCTTATTGTTCATACCTGGTAAAACTGCATAGGCAATTGATGGCCTTATGATGCTTAACCAATTATATCATCCATATCACGCCATCGTTATCAGCTACAGTGTATGCGAGACAAGTGAAGGTAAGCATAAGGCAGCCTCCAAGCGTTTGTGCTATGATGGATATCTATGAGTAGTGGAAACAAATCAGGAACCAACAACAATAAAGATCATATTTTAAAGTTTTAAATCAATTCTAGTTTTTTTTTTTTTTCGCACTAATTCTAAGGAGAGTCGTTTCACTCATAATTTAGTTCGTAGCTATTTTTGTAATATTGTTTTATATTTAAACCCATTTTATGTATTTAGAAAGGGGTCTGATAATTTTATTTGAGACTCTTTAAAAAAGATACACTTTATACCTTATAAAGTCTTTCTTTAATTTTGAAGATCTAGTCCGAGAAAGTTCATTTAAGTTTGCTAAGGATTGAACTTCTATTTTTCTTTGATTAATCTTGGATAAAACACATGGATTGCAGTTTTATTGTCTATTGATCAATCATTTCACATCAGGAACTTTTATCATTGTGTAGTGATTATTTTATAAAATGTTAATTTGTTTCTTCTATATGTATGTTGTTTGTCAAGTATGTTTTAATACAGCCTATCATTTCTTCACTTTCGAAATATAGCTGAACTGTCATCTTCTTTAATTTTGATCAGAAAATATTTGTTAGATATTTGATGTTATACGTTTTACAGTCAACCATTTCGATTAACTATGTAATCAAAATAGTTGTTTTATGAAATTTTTATACTTCTTGTTTGAATAATCTTAATTATCATTCCAGGTAGTATTTTATCTAGATTGCACAAATATTGATTTAGGCCCAGGTAAATAATAAATATAGAGAGCTTGATTTTTCTTTTGAAACCACCCTCATCTACCAACTCAGTTTTGATAATCAAACACATACCACATCCTACCATCTTTTGAAGGTTGGGAAACTGGTCCCATAAATCTAGTCAGAGCCACCAACCCAAAGGGATAAAGGATATTATTCAAGTCCCTGACTGGGTAGTTATCGCCCATGTAGTTGCAGCGAATATGGAGGCCTCAATAGGAACTAATGACCCTTTTTTCTCTACATCAAGATGACCTCTTAGTGCTCACAAATTTTGTTAATAGATCTATAACATAATTTAAAGATTCCTCCTTTAGTAGCAACACCATCTTGTCCCCAAGCATATACTTTACAAAGTGACACTGAACATTAGTATGCTTTGTATTCAAATCATAAGGAAGGCTCTTTTCAAAGAAAATTGAAATTTGGCAATCACAATTGATTCATATAGCTTTTTGTATCAGCCCCATACATGATCACAATATTGTGACCAAACTATTTCTTTTCTTGCGTGAATGACTACCATATATTTATATTTTGTAGTCGAAAGTACCACTATAGGTTATTTCTTTGTCATCAAACTGATAAATCCTCCAAATAGGTTAAACACATACCCACTCATATATATTCTATAATCCACATCTCTACCCTAATCTACGTCAACAAATCCAGATATTTCCAACACTTTGTCACCCCTAAGCTTCCTTGGTAGCATAATCCATAATGGATAGTCTCTAGCTCAATCTGCATCACAAAGCCACATATTTCTAACACTATGTCAAGTCATAAGCTTCCTTTGTAGCATGATCCGTAATAAATAGTGACACATGGATAAATAGAAAGCCTCTTTACTATTGTTTAACGCTCCTCCTCCATTTTGACATATACTTGCTCAATACTCCCATTGCATGTGCAATGTTAGATACAATACATATTGTTGCATATATCAACCTTCAAACTACACTAGCATATGTAACATGAGACGTATCATCTTCCTCTTAATGTACCTTGGGATACTAATTTGCTAAAAAAATTACACCTACAAGAAAAGAACTTTCACTAGTTTAGTTTCCTACACATTAAATCTACAATATTGTCTTGACATAGTTCCTCTCACTTAACTAGAGTTTTTTGTATTCCCGATATCTTTTAATTTCCATACCGAAAATGACTTGTTTAGCATTGTGATCCTTGATTTTAAATGTAGTACACATATGGGTATTCTCTTCGTGGATTATTTTCCTCTCATTTCCAATTAAAAACATATCATCTACATATAATACGAGATAAATAAGATGATCACCTACTAATTTAAGATACACACAATGATCTTATTTTCTTTTGGTGAAGCCGAGTCCCTCTTTATATGTATCAAATTGCTAATACTACATCTTTTAGGATATATTAAACCCATACAAGGACATTTTTAGCTTGCGTACCAAATATTTCATATCTTGCACCAAAATAGTTTTGACTACTTCATATAGATTTGTTCTTCTAGATACACATGTACGAATCTTGTTTTCACATCTATCTTCCCACCATCAAATAAAAACAAAAAAAAACTGATAAAAGAAATATAATAGAAGCCAACTTTGCAAGAAGACAAACAACACAAATAAATCCAATCCTCTACAAATTTCAAAATCCTTTTGCTACTAACCATATTTTTTATTTCTCTTTTTATCCTCCTACATCCATTTTCTTCTTAAACTCTAATTTTATACCAATTGGTTTTCCTCAATGAAATAAATTCACTTGATCACAAGCCTCATTCTTGTCTAAGGCCTATGTTTCTTGAAACATATATATTTTTTCTATTTTCAACCCTTACTGTTGGCATTATGATACAGGTGTTGTCCTTGATGGTAACTCACTCATGGGTCCACTCACATTTGATAAAAGAAAACTCAGAGTGTAACCGATCAATTCATAGGTTACAAGGCATTGGTACAGAAGAACATGAAGTTAGGACGAAGGTCTGCTGAACAAAATCAAGAAGTTGAAGGAAAAGGATGTTTTTAGATAGTTTAAGCTGTATACGTGGGTTCACCTTGTCAAGGCAGCGTATACATGCGGGTTCACATAACAAAAATTATGTATACATAAGCACGCACTTTCACAAGAGGAAAAACGCATATGAGTTGTAAAACGAAGGAAATTCAAGAGTAAAGAATACCAAGGGTCAATACCATAGTATTAGCTGATAATATTGAGCATAGTAACAATTATTTGATCCCATCTAAGAATACCAAAAGTTCCAAGTGTTATTTTGGTCTGAGGTATTGATAAAGGCTAAAACTATATAAGGAGGAGAAGATCAAAGGGCCAAGTGTTAAAGTCAAAGGGTTTCTTATGAATACTTCTATCTGAAGTATATTTTGTGTTGTAGGGGTTATGATTATGATATAATCTGAAATATTTTGTGCACCTTGGATACAATGTTGGATCAGGATCATAATACCTGAAATGACTTATCATTGTATGATCTGATATTGGTTGGGATAGATCTCATTGCTTATGCATGTTTTATTCTTTAAATGTCATGATTTGGGTATGCATGAATTCTAGAATAGTAATGAAGCAATAAGTTAACTTTTGTAGATCTATATGCTGGTTCGCCTTGGTAAAGGCGTGTATACATGCAGGTTCTACTCTTACAAGTAGCGTATCTAAAAGAAAGCTCTGTTATTTAGAAATGACTGATATATCTGATTAGTGTTGTTGTTTTATTGTTGTTTGTCAATGAATTCTTCTTAGATATGAAAGAAAAAATGAATGCATAAGGAGTTTGTGCCTGATTTATTGATTAAGTAAGAAGGGTTATCTTTGCTGTTGACTATCTAGATCTCTGTAGATTGATAATAGATGTTCAGAATATTACTGGTTGGTACAAACCTGATTGAATATTTTTGAAGGTATATGTAGGTTTCGTTAAAGGAAGTAGCATATACACGCATGTTGGTTTCAGTAAAATAGAGTATGCATTCTGATGCATGATTTTTGAGGTTGTAGCTAGTTTTGAATGATGATGTAGGTTTTTGGGTTCAAAAAAGTGTTTTGATGACAATGATTTGACTATTCATCTTAACTGATTATTGGTTGATGCAGTTCAAAAGTTCTAATGGGCCTAGTATGAAAATTTGATGAAACGAGGTCTTTTTTTTGTATTGTTGTGTACCAGAACCATCTAGTCTGGAAATTAATGAAACGTGGTCCTTGGAGGAAGAGAGAATATCATAGCCTTCTATAGGTCGATGCCTACATACTAGTAAACATATCATCTACTACAAGAGATAGGGGTTTGTAGCTCCCTTTGAGTAGAAGCTGGAAAATGAGAGAAGGTTGTAGCCTTTTGTAGATGGGTTCCTGCATACTCTTATGAGTCTACACCAGTACAGGATTGTAAATAGATTTTCTTCATATTATTAAAAGAAGACAGAGACGACAACAACAGGTGATTTTCCTCCCGCATTTGGTTTCTACATTAAATCTTGGTGTTCATGTGTGTTTCTTACGTATGATGGTTTATTATGTTATTACTACACATAGTTACTCTATAATAAGTTATTGATGCACTAATTAAAGATCAACACATGATAAATTGACTAAATCATAAGTTCTCTAGGTATACACCAGTCTCTCTAATCACAAGAGCATGCACACGCATGTTCCCTTCACTGAAGTAGCGCATATAAATATATTTGGAAAATGAAAAATTATTGAATTGTAAATATTGATTCACCCTACCTCTCAATATTACTTCCAACAATTATATACCCCCAAATAAAGGGGGGTTGAAAAAAAACCCATTAAACTTATCATTGTTCATGGTACACATAAGCCATACAAAGGATATAATGCATACTTAAGATTCTCTAACTTGTCATTTCTTTGCAAATAGGGAGCTAGAAGAGTACATAATAAACGTTTCATGACAGTATTGCCTATTGTTTCTCTACGCAAGGAGAACTTTTGAGTGCTCACAAATTTTGGTAATGCATCTACGACATTCGTCAATGTTTCCACATTTACTAGCAACATGTTATTTTCTTCAATCAAATCCCTTACAAAGTGACATTGAACAACACTATGCTTTTTCCTCGAATGATGAATTGGGTTACTTGCCAAGACAAATGCACTTTAGAAATGTATCATTGTAGGTTCTTGTACTAACTCCATACCTAAGCACAACCTTTGTAGCCAAATTGTTTCCTTTCTTTCATGGGTGGTGCCCATGTATTTAACTTTTATGGTTGAAAGTGCCACTAGAAACTATCTCGTAAATTATTTAAGCACATACCCACTTGTATATCTTCTATGATCTAGATCTCTATCCTAGTTTGCATCAACAAAGCCATGTGTGTCCAACACTTTGTTTATCTGTGATCTTACCTGGTATAGAAATCAATAATTAGTAGTGCCACATAGATATCTAAAACCATCTTTATTATTTTTTGGTGCTCCCTCCTCGATTTTGAAATCTCCTTGCTTACTCCAACTACATGTGTAATGTCGAGTCTAGTATAGACCACTGCATGCATTAAACTTGAAACAATGCTAGAAAATGGAACATAGGACATGTCCTCTTCCTCTTATTACATCTTGGGACACTAACTTATAAATAAATTTATACCTACATGAATAGGGACTTTCAAAACTCTACTTTCCCACATATTAAGCCTATACATGTTGTCTCGGTATACTTCCTCTAACTTTACCAAAGATCCTTTTTTTCCTATTCTCTTTTAATTTCCATGCAAAAAATGAAGTTTGTGGCATTAAGATCCTTGATGTCAAATTTAGAAGACAACTTAGTTTTCATTTCTTTAATGATTTTCCTGTTAATTTGAATTAACAACATATCATCTTCATACAAGAGAAAATAAATAAAAAAATAACCAAATAATTTAAAATACACATGATGACCAACTCTTCTACTTGTGAATCCAACTCCCATACTTTTACAACTTTCATACCAGCTCTTTCTAACCCTTCATTGCAAAGAATTATGGTTGGATCATATAGATCTCTTCTTCTAGATCCCCATGTTGGAATGTTATCTTCACATTCATTTGTCCCACCTCAGATTTGAAACAAACAACAATAGATAAAATAAATATAATATAAGATAACTTTGCAACATCAGAAAAAATATCACCAAAGTCAGTCCCCTACACCTCAAAATAACCCTTTTTTACTAACAGGGCTTTTCATTTCTCTAATTTTCCTTCCAAATTCAATTTCTACTTAAACACCAAATTTTTTCCATTGGTTTTTCTTTAAAATCCACTAGATCTCAAGCCTTGTTCTTGTCTAATTCCTTCATTTTTTCAACCACGCAACTTTTCTAGAGTTTCCCAGCCATTGAATCCACTTCCTCCCTAAAAGTTCTAGGATCATCATCAATAATAAAATAAGAAAAATTTGAACGTAAATTAGGTGGAATGTACCTTTCTCGCTACCTTCTTTTCCAAACCAATCTCCTCAAATTTAAAATATGTGGTTCTTCTTGTTCTAAAGAGTTTGAATTATCATATTTGGTTTCTTCTCTATATTCTCTACATCATTCCCACTTTGTAGGAATTATTATTTGATAACACCATATCTCAATTGTACACAACTTTTCTTGTTTCTAGGTTCCAAAGATTTTAACCATTTAAACCATATGTATAACCAATGATTATGCACCCTTCAAATTTTCTACCCATATTAGTTCTATTTTCCTTTAGAACATGTACATATGCATCACAAGAAAAAAATTTGAGAAGTGTGAGGGTCAGTTTCTTACTAGCCCAATGTGGATCCTTTTCATTGAATGTTGATGAGGGTTATCTATTTATCAACAAACATATAGTCTCCACTGCCTCTTCTCAGTATTCTCCTCTTAACCTAGCACCACCATAACTCACCATGATACTTTTCTTTTCCATCAACATATTATTAATCCTTCCTACAACTCCATTATATTAAGGTGTCTATTAGGCAACCTTCTTCCATGATATACCAAACTTTTTACAGGACTATTTAAATTACATCCCATAGAACTCTCGACCATTCTTCATCCTTAAGACCCTTATTTCCTTGTCTCTTTAAATCTCCACTAAATATTTAAATTCTTTAATTTTTTCAAAAACTTTAGAATTCTTTTTGATGAGATATATACATGCATTTCTCAAGGAGTCATCTATAATGAAACCTAGTACACATATTTACTGAACAGTAGAACCAACCTATGTCCAAATATATCTTTTGTACTAGTTTTGTTATTCCCTCTGTCTCCTACCACTATAGAAGAATCTCACTTGATTTCCTTCCCATATAAATAATGTAAACAAAAATCAAATATAGATAGAAATTAAACATATCTTCTACCATACCATTTCCATGCAGTTTGACCATGTCTCAGCCATTGGTGCCACAACTTAGTCCTTTCTCCTCAAGTTGTAGGATTCTTTCCTTTCTCTTACTCACTATGAGGAATAATGGAACTATTACACCTAGCACTAACAATTCTTCCTAATAGATCATACAATTTTCAATACGAATGCCAATCAGGAATACAATTTCTCCTTGAACCATCATGTAGGAATTGTTTTCAAACACTGTTTTTATTTCAACATCACTCATGTTTCTTACAAAAAATAAATTTCTTGCTAATCCTAGAATGTACAAATAACATAGGAGTTTCCTAATTCTTCCATCCATAATATTAATTTTTCCTCATACTATGATTTTGACTCTCAATTCATCTGCTAAGAAAACATCACCAACATAAAATATCTCATACTCATGAAACCACTCCTTATGAGGAGTCATATGAAAAGATACACTTGAGTCAACTATTCTTACCTAATGATCTACTTGTGCATCTGAAGAAGCCAAGGAGACATCCCCTCCTTCATATAAGGGGTTTCTTCCCCTATAGAATGAGAATCTTCAAATCCCTTCCTTTTCTCTACATGTTTTGCATTAAAATCTTCCTTCTAATGCACTTATTTTCTACATTTCCAGCCTACCTTTATGAACTTTCATATATATATATGTATATATATGTATATATATATATATATTGATTGCTTATTATTTTTTTGCAGATTTAGATCTCTCACATGAGGACCTATTTATATTTATGTTTTGGGAGTCCTCTTATAGATATGACATCTCCATACTCATTCATGTTTCTCCATGTCATCTCCTCCAACAAAAAGCATGAGATTATTTCATCCAATTTTAGGGTGGTCGCATTACTAACTATGGAAACTCCAAGACTATCCCATGATTCTAGTAGAGAATGTAAAAATATAATGCACTTATTCTCATTTGAAGTATTAATATCAATAGATAAAATTGATGCACCAAAATATTGATGGAATTTAGAGTCTCTATCACTAAGTCTCCATATTTCATCTTGAAGTTATACATCTTTCTCTGCATGGGCAATTTGCTGACCTGGTACTTATAATGATGCAAAACACCAAACCTCATCAACAAAGACTTGGTTTTAATTTCCCCTAACACATTTAGTAATACTAAATCTGAGAGACACAATCATATTGTCCTCCTTTCCTTCCAATCTAGCTTCGTTCACTCATCTCCTAACATCCCTATCGGTGCAATACCTACATCCATAAAAATCCACTAATCTCCATCGACCAACAAGTGTTCCATTCGGAACTTACACAACTAAAAAATTTACTCATTAAATTTCTCGATCTCTATTTTTGAACTACTCACCATAAGAATCACTCTCATAGATCTCTCACTATAAGAGGGTCTACCACATGCCCAAACAAAACCTCTTAGTCACAAAAGTGTCGTATTAAAGCCAAAAGTACTCTAATACAAAATGTAAGTTTTAACCCATACAATTAATCACTACAGAAATATTCTTAATCAATACATAAAGGCTAAAATGGAACACACAAACACACAATTACATCGATATTTTTTCGTGGAAACCCAAACCATAATATGGGCCTTGTTCTAAGGTTACACCATGTAGCATATAGCATATGAATTTCTAATCAAACCATAATGTAGTTGAACATGGCCCCACTTTAACAACCCCTTGTTTATGTTGCATATAAGTCATGAAAGAATATAACACATAATCAACAACTCGCCATATATGATTTAATATGAAAATTCAAAAACACAACTCCCCCTTTTTGGATATTCTCATTTCTCATCTTCTAGATGGCACCCTTACCCACTAAGTTTACCTAAAAAATACTCACATGGACCACTACCTTTATGCTCTTTCTCACCATCACTCTTCCTCTAAATCTATCATTTTAAAACTCTTGTTACTAGAGCCATCAAAATATCTACCCCTTAAGCAATGAGTTTACGTGAAAAATACTCATATGGACCACTACCTTTATGCTCTTTCTCACCATCACCCTTGCTATAAATCTACATTTTAAAACTCTTGTTACTAGAGCTATCAAGTTATCTACTCCTTTATTTTTTTGCTAAAGCAAGGGTTGTTCCTTCTATTCAAATTAAACAAAAAGGAATAATTACATATTATACAGCCACCCAGAGGAATTCAGGGACAAAGAATTGCCTATCCCTCGCAGGGTATGGGAAATGAGCCAAAGATGAAATAGTTGAGCCATGATCTCACACTCCAATCTAAAAATAGATATAAATTGATCTGTTACAATGGCACAAAAAACTTGGACCCAAAAATAAAATATCAACTAAGAAACTCAGATTTTGGGTCCGAAAAGGTGAATAATCATTGCGTAAGTGTTCCCCCCAAAAACCATTGATACTTGCCACGTAACTGAGCAAGCACAGATGAAACTAGGCCATTGATCCACCTCGGAAGATCCAATGGTTGATAGACATATTGGATGGAGAATAAGCCCAGAGATTACCCACCCAATGAGAGCAGTATTCTCTCTCCAACTAGAGCCACATGTTACATGTTGAGTGTCATCAAGCTCAAATCTATGAAACCACTTTCAGCTTTGATAGCCTCCAATAAGTCAAAACCACCATGAGGGAGGTATTGACTCTGACCTTAACGTATCAATCTATAATTGAATCTCCACCCTTTATCCTTAGCCTGTCGATCCAATGAAATGAGGGTAATCTCCATTTGAAGAAAAGGAGGAGGTATTCCTGCCGTTGGAGCTCTCCAAAACTTGTAGACTAACCAGGTCGGTTCATTATAACCATAGCCAATAGTTCTATACCTATGGTGGGAAACTGTTGTTCCTTCTGACTGAAGATTCTTCACCCCCTCTTCCCCCCCGTGCAAAACTAAGTTAATCTCTGGAAAACTAGTTCATGTTGATTGTGTGTCTACAAAACACAACCTCTGCTACTGCTAACATGCTCTGTTTTGATGTATCTCTTGGTCCTTATTCACTAGTTGAGACAATCATGCCTTAATCTACCCTGTGGAACCTCTTGCCATCTACACTTAATACTACTTTTAGTGCCTAGAGCACCTTTATTGGCTAGACTTAAGGTTCTCATATTCTGAAGGTGGAGATGGATTCTTTGATAGACCTGAAGTAGCCTCCAGTGTCTCGAGATCTTTTCTGGAGCTGAACCACAACAAAGTCTTTCGACTGAATTAATGATCAACTCAGAATCTGCTTCAATTATGATATTCTAAAGATTGTCATTTTTCAGGATTTCTAAACATTGTTCTAGAGTCATTAGATTCACCATATTTTTGTGGCTTTTCCCAAATTGAAATGGAAAATGTATTGTATGTAGCCCATCTCATCCCTTATCACCCCTCCATAACCAACCATACCCAGATTTCCTTTACAAGTCCCATCTATGTTACATTTCATGAATACCAGAGGGGGAGGCTACTAGAAATCTATATCTGTGACCGGTTGCTTTACGAACCTGTTTTTGCCCTGAGGAATAAGCCCCTGCATTCCCAAATGCAGAAGTTCCGCACATCCGCCTTTGAAGGTTGATTTTTAGGGGGGGTTTGCATTAAAGTTCCAACCGTCTCCTTGAGCTATCTTAAAATTTGTTGCATGATGCTTTGCGAGGAATTTTTTTTCTTTTGAAAATTATATTGTTGTGCTCTTCCCAGACGTCCCAAATTAGGAAGCTTGGAGTTAAAGCCCGAGCTTTGTTAATCGTTTCATGATCAGAGAAGTTTCTCCTCTAGTTGCTGAGGGTATTGGTAATGCTTCTCTTTCCCTATCTATTTATCTGAATATTAAGTCAATACCATCCTATAACGAGGAGGTGAATATGCAGGTGTTGAGAAGGTGCTCCATTGTCTCCTCTTGTGATTCACATACTTGGCATCTGGACGGGCCCAAAATGCCCCTTTTCTAGATATTCTCCCATGTTAGAATTTTCTTATGATGTACTAGCCACATGAACAGTTTGGTTTTCATCCATCCTTGGTGCTTCTAGAGATTCTTCCAAACCTAGTCTGATTTTGTAGAATCAAGCTCAAGGGCTATGTGTTTTGCCTCTTTGAGGTTAAAGGTGCCTTCATTATTATTTCCCCATTTTAGTTGGTCAGGATCATCTGAAATTAGTATATTTCTTTGATTCATAATGGTTATTAGAGCATCAACCTCTACATTCAAGGGGTTGTTATCCTTGTATTCCATTTTCTTCTAGGTTCTCCATTTTCCTTCACTATTAGGTTGATCCCAAAATCATTTACGTGGAGTAACCCTTTGGTATCAGTATCGTTCTTGAGATCCAAAAAGTTGTCTCATAACAACTTAGGTTCATGTTGCCATTTATCCTCCCAAAACTAAGCCAGGTCTCCTGCTCTGATTTCCGAGAAGAAATTATTTTGAACTATGCCTCTATTCTCCCAAGCTTTATTCCAGATGTGGGAGCCTTTTATGATGCCAGACATTCTTATGTGGTCCTTGTTTTTCCAATTACTTGCAAATTTTTGTTTCCAAATTTGAGCCCAAGGAGAATTTTCATCTTTTATCCATATCTACCATAATTTTTCCCCCAAAACTTTATTTAGTATTTCAGGATCATCTAGTTCTAAACCTCCATGGTTTTTGGATTTACAAATTTTTTCTGAGGCTACCAAGGCCTATTTCTTCTTTTCCTTCCCTTTACCCCAAATAAAATCTCTTTGGATATTTCTACATTTTAGCATAACTCCCTTTGGAGTTGGAATGGCTAAAAACATGAAGATGGGGATTGTTTGTAGGATAACTTTTGTAAGCACCAATCGGTCCGCCAAGTTTAAAGATCTATTTTTCAATATTCAAGTCTTGTCCTGCAACTTATTAATTACATGCTCCCAAACAATCTTTTTTAGAAGTTTGTCTTTGACTAGTACTCCCAAATATTTGGATGGTAGCGTATCTCTTTGAAAGCCCAGAATTTTGGAGATATTTCATTGATAGCAATGTGAGTATTGAAAAAGAAAATTTTGATTTGGAGAGGCTTACCACTATACCCACTGCCATAGCAAAGTCACTCAATATATGTTTGTAAGCTAAAGCTTATTTTACTATTGGAATGCCCTGTAGCATTGTATCATCTACAAATTGCTAGTGGGTCAAAGCCTACCTATTCCCAGAAAGATTGAGACCTTGGTTCCTACCTGATTCTTTAGTAGAGTTGATGGCTTGTCCTAATCCTTCCATAATAATAATAAAGAGAAAGGGGGAGAGAGGATCTCCCTTCCTGAGGCCTCTTGAAGGTTTAAAGGTCTTAGATGGAGAACCATTAACCAGAATTGGAAAGCTAGAGGAAGTCACCAGGGCCATTATCCATCTTACCTAGTCGTGGTCAAATCCAAAAGCTAGAAGGACCTTCCTGATGTATGTCCAATTTAATTTATCATAAGCCTTTTCTAGGTCCAATTGCATAATCATTATTTCCTACCTTGTACTCATCAATGAATGAACCACCTCATGCGCTTGAATGATATTATTGAGAATTTGTTCGCCCTCCACATATCTTGTTTGCTCCACAGAAACCAGAGTAGGAAGAAGGGGTTTAAGTCTATTGCCAATTATTTTGGATATTATCTTATACACCACATTACATAAAGTTATAGGTTTGAATCCGTCCAATGTAATAGCATTGTCATGTTTGATAATCAAGGAAATGAAGGATGTATTGAGCACCTTCAATGCATTCCTATTATTCGTGGAGTCCTCCACCTGGGGCTGGCTCTCTTCCACTCTGCATTTCTTTGACGACTTCACTAACCTCCTCTTCATTCACCGGCCTATTAAGATTATAATTATATTCTCTTGTTACTAGCTTAGGAATGTGCTTTGTGATGTCATTGATGAATTGTGTTCTATCCAAGAGAGGTTCCTCTGCTATGCTTTGAAAATGTTGAACTAACACAGCTTCTATTTCTTTATGGGTATTGCGATGTTGACCTCTAGAGTCCTTGATCATTAAGATCCTATTGTGAGACCTGTTTTCCATTGTAGATATGTGGAAAAACCTTGTGTTTCTCTCCCCATCTTTTAGCCATTGTACTCTTAATTTTGTCCCCAAAATATTTCCTCTTGTTTTCATAAGTCTTCCCACTCCTGTTCATGCTTGTTGGCTTGCTCATTTTTCCCCATCAAAGCCATCTGTGATAAGGGTTTGATTAATTTCCTGCATTTTTCTTTAAACAACATTTTTTGCTTCAAAAATATTTCCAAACTCATTCTTATTCCAATATTTGAGCCCGAGTTTGATATGTTTCAGCCTTTTGTGTAATAGAACATTCTTGTTCCCTAAATCTGCAGATATTATTTCCACCATTTTTCAATGTTGCTAATAAATTATGGGTGGGTAGGCCATATATTTTCAAACCTGAAAGGTCTGTTCTTCGTGGTTGCAATGCCAGTTGCCTCAAATTAAACTAGCCAATGCTCTGAGCCACCAAAGGGGAGAATTCTCGCTGTCATATCAAGGCCTATGAGCATGAGGTCCCATGAGATGATAAATCTATCTAACTTAGAGGCTACATGATACCCTCCTCCTCTTTTTTTGTTCCAGGTATAGAGGCCATTACTTGTATCGTTATCAACTGGCTTCATGTTGTCAATAAAATTCTGAAATGGTTTAGAGTCTGTGCTTAGTGTTTCAGTGCCACCTTTTTTGTCTGAAAAGGATTTGATCATGTTAAAGTCCCCTACCAAAATCCATGGTATTCTTAAATATCTATCTCTGAAAACCTCTAGAGAAGTGAGAAGGTTGAGTTTGTCATCATGTCTCTGAATGCCATAAACGTTTGTGATTAAATAAATCTCCCTATCTCCCACAGGCGGAATAACTACTGATAAATAATTTCTCGATGCCTCAACATTCACTATGTCAATCCTTTGGGGGTTCCAAATTGTGAGAATGCCACCTGCTATTTTGTCGGCCTTGACTTCTAGAAATTCATATTTATCAAGCCATTTAATATTCATTTCTCTTATTTTTTGAATTGAACATTTATTTTCCTCAATGAAAATCATATCTCGAGTTTCTTGTTTCATTCTATTGTTAAGACTCATTTTCTTCCTTTTATTCCCTAGACCTCTAATATTCCAAGATGTGAGCTTCATTAAGAAAAAATTGTAAAGGAGTAACTTTTTAGATATTTCATCTTACCTGAATCTATCATCATTTTTCGACATTCTATCAGTAACTCATTTTGTTTCTTTCTGCCGCTTTTCCTTCCTGGGTTTCTAGGAGTGAGTCCCGATGTGATTTTCAAGGATTTCACCCCTTTATTGTCCTGTCTTTCAAGGTATCTTTTCCCTCCCTTGCCTTTCACCTGAGTTCTCCACAGAAACAGTTGCTGCACTTTGTTAAACTCCTACTGAGGTAGTGAACCCATGCCTTCTATGGTCCCTTGTTTTAGGAATCTTTCCAGATCTAGATGTTCCCTTTCGAGAATATCTTATAGCTCATGATCCTCTGTTTCCACCTCACTAAGGGTCATCTCTTGGTCCATTTCAAGTTCCATGTTGCTCAACATACTCTCATTTTATAGGTTAATGTCCTGTGTCTTCCCACTATTATCTTTCTCTTCCTCCTCCCCTGGTCTTTTCTCCATAGCCTGAGTTGGCTTTGTTACCTCTTCCTCTTCCTCTTCTTCTAGAATCTTCTATCTATTATGACTTGTCTATTTCTCCTCTGTTTCGATTTTTTTTTGTAACCTCTTTCCTCATTTTCCTCTATTTCCCACTTTATGAAATATCTCAGTTTCTTTCCCGAGTGCACCTTTACTTCTGGTCTCTATAATGTTGAGAGAGAAGTCCCTGGATAGATGCCCATGTTCATGGCATTTGCGACATCTAAAGGGAACATGTTCTTAATCCACTATTTGCACCCATTATTCATAAAAACCCTCCAGGATCACTTCATTTGGTAGAGCTTGAGAGAGATCCATCTCCACACATATACAAGCAAAGGAGGTATATTTTTCTCTTCTAGTTGCCTCAGATATTTTAACAAAACACCCTAATTTATTTCCTATTGCTGATAAAGATTATGATTGTGAGTAATCAAGTGGTAAGGGGTAGAGTCTTACCCAAACTGGGACTGAAGTGAAAGTTTCGTGCTCCAGGACAAAATTCATCATCTGAGGCCGCATGTAGAGGCTTGCAATTGCATAGAAGTAGGGCCCTCCTTCAAACACTTTGTCTTTATTCTCTATGTTAGTAAAGACTACACTAAAGAAACCCTTTGACCCAAGATGTAGGTCTATATCCCCTTTATATTTCGAGTGATATTTAATCCATGCCTGTAGAACCTTCCCTGTGGGCCATAACCCCATGAATTTAAAAATGATAGCATAAGTCCTCATGTGATCCCTATGTGCTTGCAGTGTTGGATCACTTAATACCACTCTCGGTATGACAACAGTCTTAGGCTTACATGGACCATTTTATTTTTTGTTTTCTTCTTTCTATTTCTTGTCCTCTTCTTCTTTTTCCTTTCTTCCATCTTCCTCCCTCCTATTATTCTACTCCTGTGTGTTTTCGTTGTCTAGATTCCCTCCTCTTGAAAGACCTTTTTCAGCCTCCAACGGTTTCTTTCTGTGGCTGGAGACTGTCTAACTATAGGAGGGATTGGAGCTCCCCTCTTTACATCCCTCCATAGTGTTCAGTGCCTGATTAATTACTAAAAACCCTAGCTCTTACTAGTTGTCTCTCCTCTGTTCCAGCCATCTCAATACCAAATTATCTACTGCTTTCATCATGAAGGAAAATCCCCATATTACACATGTAGTTGTGGCTAGTGGCTATTAAACTCTCAAATTAACAAGGTATTTCACTCTTTTTTGTTGGCATTATGATATAGGTATGACTCAAGTGTTGACCTTAATGGAAACTCACTCAGATGATAGATCACAGTTTAGAGAAAGGTATACGTAAGTTCACTATATACCAAGTTGCATATATACGTAGGTTCACTATATACCAAGTCGTGTACACATGTAGGTTCACTATATACCAAGTCGCGTATATACATAGGTTCACTATATACCAAGTAGTGTATACACGTAGGTTCACTATATACAAAGGCACGTATAATGTACACAGGCACTTTCACAGAAGGAAATGCACGTGCATGTCAGAAAACTAAGTTTTGGTCTATGGTATTTGGTCCATGCTATTTTGGTATTTGGTCCATGGTATTTGGTCCAAAGTGTTGAACCCAGGTATTGGGTCCAAGGTATTGGTTCTACATGGTTTTGGACCATGGTATTGAGAGAGGCCTAAAGCTATATAAGGAGAAGAACATCCATGCTGTGCAAGTATTCAAGTAATGAATATCTGATGAAGTGTGAGATGTAGTATGCTAGTTATGGGTTTGTGATGGTTTTCTTGATCTGAACCAAGGGTGCACGTATGCGGTTGATGAAGGTTGATGGATTGGGATCATGAAGACTAAGATGCATTATAATTATATGGTATGATCATGAATAGATATGAATATTGACGCATGTCTTATCCTTTATATCTTATGTTTTCGGTATATTTGAAGTTGAAAATTGCAGCAAAGGTATAAGTAATTATTCTCAGATCTATATGTGGGTTCCCTTTGGTGAAAGAGTGTATACACCTCGGTTCGACACAGTCAAGTAGTGTATACTTTATGAGATTTGATATTTGAGGTTCTTATTGGTTCTAGTGGTTGTTGCAGAGTTCTGTGCTCTACTCTGTGTTCTGGTGACTATGTTTTGATGACAGGGTTTCAGTGATTCAATTGTATGGTGATTTAGTGTTGATGGTTATCTTACAATAGCGATTCTTTTGTTTTGATGGATCCAGTCTGAAAATTTATGAAACATTGTCCTTGGAAGAAAAGAAAAGGTTGTATCCTTCTGTAGGTCAGAACCTATGTACTAGTACATCAGCTAGTACAACAGCTAGGGGGTTGTAGCTCCCTTCCAATAGTAGCTAGAGAACAAGAGAAGGTTGTAGCCTTCTGTAGGTGGGTGCGTGCATATTGGTATGAGTTTGTGCCGGTACAAAGTTGTAAAAATATGTTTCTTATTAAAAGGAAGATAGAGACGATTGGAGCAGGTGGTTTCCACCAACATTGGGTTTCCACCTTATATCATGGTGTTCATGTGTGCTTATTATGTGTGATGATCTATTCTATTTTACTGAAATTGTTTACTATTTATATGGTTAATAAAGTTCTTATGCACTCATTAAAGATCAAATAACTGAATCATAAGTTTACACTATATACGCTAGTTTCATTAAACACAGTTGCGTATACACGTGAGTTTCCTTAACTGAAGTAGAATATATGAATTTGATAATGGAAATGAAAATATTATTGATTTGCTAATGCTATATTATTGGGAAGTTTGTCAAAATCAGAGTTTTTCAAGGTCATGCAGCTCAAATCAGCCAAAGGAATATGGGACAAAATCATTCTAAGCTACGAAGGAGATGATCATTAAAACGTGCTAAGCTTCAAACTCTCAGAATACTGTATGAAACTCTTAAGATGCATAGTAATGCAAGCATAGCTAATTACTTCCTACGTATAGATGAGATTGTTAATTGTATGAAGAATCTGGGTGAAGAAATTAAGGAAGTTGTCTTATTTGAGAAAGTTTTGAGATCCTTGTCTCCTAAATTTGAATCCAAAGTGTCTACCATAGAAGAAAAGGAGGATCTGCAAAAAATAACTATGACGTAGCTTCACAGAATCCTAATTGCTTTTGAAATGAGAAAAGGAGGACCATCAAATATGAGAGAAGCCACATTTAAAGTATCAACAAAGGGAAAAGGAAAACTCAGTGAACGAGGATATATTTTAGAAGAAGAAGATGAGGTAGATTTTTTCAACAATCTTCAGTGGCTAGATCTAGAAGGTTCGAAGGTAAGCTACCTTTCAAATGTTTTTCTTATGGTAGAGTTGGTCACTACACTGCTAGATGCCCTCATAACAAAGGAAATATGTTTGAATAAGGTAATAGAAGTTATTATACTCATGATAAAAGTAATGACTCATTCAATAGTGATGAAGACATTAGACCTCTCATGTAATATGAAAATAAGGACGTAGAAACAAAAGAAGTTACGAGATTAAAAGATCAACTGGAGACAGTAACCAGAGTAACGGAGAAGTTGTAGGATGTAGTAAAAGATCAGAGCATAACAATGCAAAGACTTGAATCTAAGATTCTCTCTCGAAAAGAAAATCTTAAAGAATCAAATTAGAAAAATAAAGAAGCTCTCGAAGAAGAAGAACATGAAGTGCTCGAGTTAAGGCAACAAGCGGAAGAATGAAGAAAAGTAGAAGAAAACATAAAGAAGCAATATTTGGAAAAGGAAGAACAACATCAGGTTGAGGTAAATATCTTAAAAGGTAAATTAGAAGAAAAGGATAAACTATTACAATTTCAAGATAGTACTAAGGTTTTGGATGATATTCTTAGTAGCCAAACATCCCCTACTATCGAAACGGGTATTGGCTTTTATGAAACTATCGAAGGTGAATCTAGCTCACAGGGTGAGGAAAGGAATTCTAATGCAAAATATGAAACGATCAACAAAGAGATAAGTGGTCAATCCCAACAACAACCAAGGAAATAAATTCTCCAAAGAAGATCTTTTGCTCCTAACTATGCAAGTGATAGTCGGTTATTTCCTCAAATGAATAATGTTGAATGCTATGTATGTCATAATTTTGGAAATATTGTAGTGAGATGCAGAAGAAGAATGGTTGAAGGCCATCACACAGAACGATCATCATGTTCCAGGTACTTTAAGGGATATTGTTTTTCTTGCAATATGTTTGGTCACAAAGCTATTGTTTGTAATAAAAGTAATATGAAACATGTTAGATGTTATGCATGTAAAAAGTTTGGACATAAAGTAAAGGAATTCAGGAGAAAAATTCAGAAACCAAAGCAAAAATCACAATTCCAAATATTGAAGAAGACGGAATTAGAATCAGAAAGGTGTGACATAACTCAGTTACCAGACATAATAGACACAGGGAAAACTGAAAGTGTAGACCTTCACTATTCCAATTTATATACACAGATATTATAAAGAGAAATTACGTATATACATGAGTTAGAGGCTACAGAGTCGCGTATATGGGACTTTGAAGAAAAAGCAGCAGGACAGACTCAGGGAAAGAAGTCTGATATGGTTTAGTCATGGTTATAGGTTATTGATGTTGATGAGAGATGTTTATAGTGTAGACCATATGGTGTATGATGGTTGTTGATGACTATCATGGTCTTGTTTAGACTTGACATGTGCTTAGGGGGAGCATGGACGGATTGATACATCTTAGCATATACAAAGGGGGAGCTCAATCAGAGATTTCAACATGCACTCAGGGGGAGTATGGACAACAGAATGTATATCAAGGGAGAAAATATTTTGGTCCACCCTTTGTCCTTTATGTCAAAGGTGTAGAGTGACTTGGTGTGGTTGTTTCCATCAAGTAAAAAGGGGGAGACTGTTGGCATTATGATACAGGTATGACTCAAGTGTTGTCCTTGATGGCAACTCACTCAGATGACAGATCATAGTTTAGAGAAAGGTATACGCATGTTCACTATATACCAAGTCGTGTATATATGTATGTTCACTATATACCAAGTCATGTACACACACAGGTTCACTATATACCAAGTCGCGTATATACGGAGGTTCACTATATACCAAGTAGTGTATACACACAGGTTCACTATATACAGAGGCACGTATAACATACACATGCACTTTCACAGAAGGAAATGTGTGTACATGTGAGAAAACTAAGTTTTGGTCCATGGTATTTGGTCAATGGTATTTTGGTATTTGGTCCATGGTATTTGGTCTGAAGTGTTTACCCTATGTATTAGGTCCAAGGTATTGGTTCTACATGGTTTTGGACCATGGTATTGAGAGAGGCACAAACCTATATACTGAGAAGAAGATCAATAGGCCATGGTGTGCATGTATTCAAGTAATGAATATCTGATGAAGTGTGAGATCTAGTATGTTGGTTATGTATTTGTGATGCTTTGCTTGGTTTGAACCAAGGTTGCACCTATGTGGTTGATGAAGGTTGATGGATCGGGATCACGAAGACTAAGATGCATTATAATTATATGGTATGATCATAAATAGATATGAATACTCATGCATGTCTTATCCTTTATATCTTATGTTTTGGGTATAGCTGAAGTTGAAAATTGCAACGAAGGTATAAGTAATTATTTCATATCTGCATGTGGATTCCCTTTGGTGAAAGAGTGTATACATGTTGGTCCAACACAGTCAAGTAGCATATACTTTATGAGATTTTATATTTGAGGTTTTTGTTGGTTCTAGTGGTTGTTGCAAATTTCTATGCTCTGCTCTGTGTTCTGGTGACTGTGTTTTGATGATAGGGTTTCGGTGATTCAGTTGTAGGGTGATTCAGAGTCGATGGTTATAGTGATTGTTTTTTTTTTATGGCTCCAGTCTGAAAATTTATGAAATGTGGTCCCTCGAAGAAAAGAGAAGGATGTAGCCTTCTATAGGTCAGCAACTACGTACTAGTACATCAACTAGTACAAGAGCTAGGGGGTTGTAGCTCCCTTTGAGTACTAGCTGGACAATGAGAGAAGGTTGTGGCCTGCTGTAGGTGGGTGCCTCCATAGTGGTATGAGTCTGCGCCAATACAAAATTGTAAAAAGAAGTTTCTTATTAAAAGGAATATAGAGACGATTGCAGCAGGTGGTTTTCACCCACATTGGGGTTCCACCTTATATCATGGTGTTCATGTGTACTGCTTATGTCTGATGATCTACTCTGTTTTACTGCACCTATTTACTGTTTATATGGTTAATAATATTCTTATGCACTCATTAAAGATCAACTAACTGAATCATAAGTTTATTGGATATACGCTACTTTTATTAAACACAATTGTGTATACAGGTGGGTTTCCTTAACTCGGGTAACGTATATGAATCTGATAATGGAAATGAAAAGACCATTGATTTTCTAATACTGATTCAACCCCTCTCCCCCCACCCCTCCTCTCACTTTTTCTTCCTTACATACTAAGTAGCACAATTTACATATGTAACATTTGTACCAAAAAAAATATAAAATATTTCTCTAAATCAGATAAAACCCTTAAGAAATTATTCATAATAACTAAAGAATAATTTGACCTTATAGTAAGTAAAAAAATCTATAAAATTCCATGTTTCATACTAATAATTTCTTCAAATTAGAAAACATTCTAATAATGTTAATATAAAAGTAGATACAATATTAATTAGTTTTAAAAACATACAACATCTTAATTTATAAAGAGTTTTTAGAAAGAAGTCACATTGAAGATTTGCGCCTACCCATTTCGAACCAGCAAGTGTGGTTCATCTTGAGGACACCATGAACCACACTTGCTAGTTCGAAATGCGTCGATTCCAATCTTCAATCTGAATTCTTCTTAAAAAACTATGTATACATTATGATATGGACCACAGAAACTTGAATTCGAATAACATCTAAATTTTTAAATCCTTATTTCATTTCTATTTTGAATTATTGAATTTGTTTTAATATGTTTTTATTTGCACTCATATTTATTTCTATATGTCATCTTTATTTTTAATCTTCTTTCAAATTTCTTCCGTTTATTCTTCTTTTTGCCAATTTATTCCTCTTTGACCATTTTGTATCCATTGTTTATCAAAAGTTTTATATAGTTTTTTTTTTTTAAATTAAAATTATGCTATTACAGTTAGTATTTATTGCTAATTACCAATTTTCATTTATTGTTTTCAAAATAATTTAAATTTCTTTTAATGGATAGAGTTTTTGTATTAATTTTTTTGTTACCTATAGATCATTTTAAAATATATATTTAACAAATTTTAACTAAGATCAAATAAATATTTGATTAAAGTATATTATTATATTATTATTATTATTATTATTATTATTATTATCATCATCTAATTTTAAAGTCAAGATGAAGCCAAACACCAAATTGGTGTACGAGACTCTCTTATTTTGTAAGGCAAAAGACCCACCTCCACCCAACTATTTTAAGTAATCATTTTTAAATCCATCTATATGTCTCAAAAGTTCATTTTAAACCACCAAAAGTCTGACACTCATTTTTTTAATATTTATCTTATGAGTTCTCTTATATATATATAGCTTATCTTACGATACTTTTTCTATCTTTAGATCTAGATTTGTGGCTACCATTAATTCGGCACAGTGTTCCATTTGGACCCTATACAACTAAAAAAATTACTCATTAAATTTCTAGATCTCTATTTTTGTACTCACCATTTATTTTCACCATAAGAATCACTCTCGAAGGTCTCTCACTATAAGAGGGTCTACGAGATGCCCAAACAAAACCTTTTAGTGACAAAAGTGTCTTATTGAAGCCAAATTACTCTAATACAAAATGTAAGTTTTAACCCATACAGTTAATCACTACATGAATATTCTTAATAAAGGCGTAAAATCTAAAATGGAACACACACATTTACGTCAAGATTTTGTCCTAGAAACCCAAACCTCAGAAGACCAACAACCATTTTCCATTTTATTTTATGTACAATGTTTCAATAAAATATACACCATGTGGAAACCCAAACTTCAGAAAACCAACAATCATTTTCCATTATATTTTATATATAGTGTTTCAACAAAATATACACCATGTAGCATATGAATCGCTAATCAAACTATAATGTGGTTGAACAAGGCCCCGCTTTAACAACCCCTTGTTTATGTTACATATAAGTCATGCAAAGAATATAAGACTTACTCAACAACTCCCCATGTCTCATTTAATGTGAAAATTCAAAAATATAACTCCCCCTTTCTGGATATTCTCATTTCTCATCTTCTAGATGGCATGCTTACCTACTAAGTTTAACTAAAAAATACTCACATGGTCCACTACCTTTATGCTCTTCTCACCATCACCCTTCCTGTAAATCTATCATTTTAAAACTCTTTTTACTAGAGCCATCAAAATATCTACCCCTTAAGTAATACGTTTAAATGAAAAATACTCACACGGACCACTACCTTATGCTCTTTCTCACCATCACCCTTGCTATAAATCTATCATTTTAAAACTCTTGTTACTAGAGCTATCAAATTATCTACTCCTTTCATCATGAAGGAAAATCCCCATATTACAGATGTAGCTGTGGCTAGTGGCTATTAAACTCTCAAATTAACAAGTTATTTCACCCGTCTTACCATTATGTGTCATTGTCTTCCATACTTCTATTTTTCTTCCTTACATACAAAGCACCACAATTTACATAGGTAAGTTTTTTACCCAAAAAATATAAAATATTTCTTTAAATCATATAAAACCTTTAAACAATTATTCATAATAACTAAAGAATAATTCGACCTTATACTTACTAAAAAAATCTATAAAATTATGTGTTTCATACTAATAATTTCTTCAAATTCCCCGGATGCGGGTTCATAGACAGTTAACATTCTGGATGGGATAGAGGTGGTGCGAGGAGGCACGATACCTGCCCACACGGTACAACACAATCAACAGGAAAATAAATGAAGTGTTTGGGAGTATGGTTAATGCAATGTTCACTTGCACGACGTTCATCGGCTCTGTTCCACCATCCATGTCCTACACCATGGTCCATGTGCTCGCACGCGCTGGCTTGCTTAAAACTTTGGAAACATTCACTACGGAAATTAATTTGGATTATTCTCGAGACCTACAGTAGATTAAGGTTTTAAAGCTCAATTGCGAGCTGGCGGGGATGCAAATCCTGGTGACTTAGTCACAGAATTCTCCAAAAAATGGTTGGAGCTCTAAGTTTGGCATAGTTTATGCGAGTCTCATCCTCCCTGATGATAATGGTGGCTTAAATGAAGAGGCGACTTTGTCTCCAAGCTCCAGATGCATGACAACAATTCAGGTGATTTCTCGGGCACCAGGCCTGCGAATTGTAGTGTTACAGTTATCAGCCAGCCTCGTCCTAGTGGTCACGCGCTCTGCTCGCTCAGTCTTCATCGCCACTTCGCCTAGCTCTCCCACCACTGCTTTGGATGTCCTGATGCCTCAGCGTCACCATCGTATGAGGTCTCGTCAGGGACACCTGAGGAGGGTGCCTTCCAGCCCATCCACTGCGTCGACCTCCCCTTCTAGCGACTTCTCAGTTAGGCATTACTCGAGCACACGAAGTGGAAGAAGGAATCCCATTTATGGATCAATGATCTTTACCTTCTGCAGCATGCTGAATCGACCAAGAATCACGACACATATTTCAGTGGTTTTCTAGGAAGAAGCCCAAGAGGGCGAACTAAGTGCTCCTTAGGAAGGCCCAAAACCTGTTTCTGCTCGGACATCGAATATCCAGTTTGAGATTGGCAGAGAGCATCTACAGGTTCCTGAGGCACCAGCAAGCAACGCTCCGAATGTGGACATGGCGACGGATGAACTTGGTCCATCCAACATAGCAGCACCTCGTGAAGGAAACATTTATGATACAGGTTGGTGCCGAATTATTGAAGAATCACCTAATGTTTAGCTTCTTTTTTCATGTCATGACAGTTCGAGAGGTGGCCCATACTATTGGGCATGTTTTT
Source organism: Pinus taeda (assembly GCA_000404065.3). Lineage (NCBI taxonomy): Eukaryota > Viridiplantae > Streptophyta > Pinopsida > Pinales > Pinaceae > Pinus > Pinus taeda. The sequence goes on along the minus strand of APFE030392004.1, from coordinate 15,188 downwards.
GTTCAGATGGTGAATGGCATTTCAGCTCTTTTTGTTGTTTGTAAACTCAGAAAAAGGTGCAACACTGAGCTCTGTGTACTGGAGGAGTCACATTCCATGTATATGTTGACACTTTTGCCTCTCTATAGGGCAATGTTTCAGACTTCAGTCTCTCTGTAATTTCATCTCCTTTGTTAATAGAGTAATCATACTTAGAAAAACAAAAATTCTTCAAATTAGAAAACATTCTAATAATATTAATAAAAAATAGATACAATATTGGTTAGTTTTAAAAACATACGACATCTTAATTTATAAAGAGTTTTCGAGAAGAAGTCACATTGAAGATATGGGTGGATGGGTTTGTAACGAGCAAGTGTGGTTCATCTTCAGGACACCATGAACCACACTTGCTGGTTGGAAACTAGTAGACCCAAATATTCAATGTGACTTCTTTAGAAAAACTCTTTATACATTATGATATCTATCATGTAGGTTTTAACCCCGTACAAAAATTACCTGCATACGAATTCTAAATCATAGGAAAAATAAAAATGCGAGAGCATAACACATAAAACACATATACACAGAGATTTCCCACTGGATCTCAAAAACGAGACTACTAGCTTGATTTTTCATTATGTTCCTTTCAATGTTACAATACATATTTATACATGCTGAAGCATCCAATACCATGGACCGAAAAACCGTCACGTCCAATACATGGACCAAAAAACCATCGATCCAATACCATGGACCGAAAACCATCGCGTCCAAAAAACATGTGCGAAAATCATGCACAAAACCATAGGTGGGTCCGCCCAACCTAACATAGGGTCCAAAACCAAAATTTCCGGGGCGCTGCCCCGGACCCCATAAAGTGGGGGTACGGGGACCCCTCAAACCCCCCGTTAACTATGTGGAAAGAATATAAACAACCCAACAATCTCCCACTTGTTGTTTTCTTTCCACAGGGGGCCACAGGAGAGCTTAGTCATTTTTCCAGCCCTGAAATGCCATTGTTTCTCTACACCAAGAGAACTTCTCAGAGCTCACAAATTTTGTCAATGGATCTGCAGTATTCTCCAAAGTGTCCCCTTTACCAGCAACACCTTTTTGTGTTCTATCATATCCCTCACAAAGTGATACTGAACATCAATGTGCTTTGTCTTTGAATGATAAGCAGGGTTCTTTGCCAAGAAAAATTGCACTTTGGCTGTCACAGTCTATCCTTATAGCTCCCTGTACTAACCCCATACTTGAACACAATCTCTGCAACCAAACTACTTCCTTGCTTGCATGAGTGGCTGCCATGTATTTTTCCTCTGTAGTTGATAGTGCCACTACAGATTGTTTCTTACTCATCCAACTGACTGCACCTCCAAATAGGTTAAACACATACCCACTTGTAGATCTTCTCTGATCCAGATCTCCAGCCCAGTCTGCATCAACAAAGCCATGGATATCCAACACTCTGTCCAATCCTGGTCTTCCTTGGTAGCACAAACCATAATCACTAGTGCCACGCAAATACCTGAAAACCCGCTTCACTGTTGTCCAGTGCTCCTTCCCTGGTTTTGACATAAACCTGCTCAATACTCCCACTGCATGTGCAATGTCTGGTCTAGTACCGACCATGGCATACATCAAGCTACCGACTGCACTTGCATATGGAACACGGGACATGTCCTCTTCCTCTTCTTGTGTCTTGGGACACTGTTTAGCAGATAACCTCACACCTACAGGAATAGGAACCTTCACCGGTTTACTATCCTGCATATTAAACCTTTGCAATATTGTCTCGACATACTTCCTCTGGTTTAACCAGAGCTTCCTCTTTGCCCGATCTCTTTTAATTTCCATGCCCAAAATATAGTTTGCAGCACCAAGATCTTTCATGTCGAATTTGGAGGACAATTGGGTCTTCAAATCCTGGATAATTTCTTTGTCATTTCCAACCAGCAACATATCATCCACATACAAGACCAGATAAATAACACGGTCACCAATTAATTTAAATCCACACAGTGATCTGCTTTGCTTCTGGTGAAGCCAAGTCCCCGTATAAATGTATCAAATTTCTGATACCACATCCTTGGTGACTGTTTAACCCATATAGAGACTTCTTTAACTTGCATACCAGTTCTTTCTTACCTTCACGCAAAGCCTTCAGGTTGCTTCATGTAGATTTCCTCTTCCAAATCCCCGTGAAGAAATGTTGTCTTCACATCCATTTGTTCTACCTCAAAATCAAAAGCAACAGCAACGGATAAAAGTAATCTAATAGAAGTTACCTTGGCAACAGGAGAAAAAATATCACCAAAATCAATTCCCTGCACCTGGGAATAACCTTTTGCTACAAACCGAGCTTTGTATTTCTCCACTTTTCCTTCTGCATTTGTCTTCTTTTTTAACACCCATTTGCTACCAATGGGTTTCCTTCTAGTCGGCAACTCCACCAGATCCCAAGCCTCATTTTTGCATAAAGATGCGATTTCATCAACCATGGCTTCTTTCCAAAGTTTTCCATCCTCTGAATCTACTGCTTCCTTCACAGTTATGGGATCATCGTCAGTAATAGATAAAGAAAAATTTGAACAGAAAGCAGATGGACTATACCTTTCAGGTTGCCTTCATTCTCGAATTGATATTCTCATAGCCGGAGTTTGTGGCTCTTCATCTTCTGATTCCTCCTCTGCTGTAGAGTCTGATTCTTCCTCCTTTAGTTCAAACTCTATCCTCTCAGGTTCTTTTCTTTGGAATTCATGTTTAATAACATCTTTCACCTCTCTGAACACTACATCTTAGCCGTACACAACCTTCCATGTGACTAGATTCCAAAGCTTATAACCCTTTAAACCATCCTTATACCCAATAAAGATGCACTTTTTAGATTTACTATCCAAC
>APFE030392004.1:0-10559 GCA_000404065.3 Pinus taeda | reverse complement strand
GAGTCAATCAACCATGCCTCATGATCTACATGTGTACTTGAAGAAGCCAAGTACACATCCCCACCTTCATCTGAGGTGGTTTTCGCCTCTGCAGAAGGAGCATCATCAGATCCCTCTCCTTTATGAGGAGCTTTAGATTTACACTCCCTTCTGAAGTGCCCTTCCGTTCCGCATTTCCAACACACCACTTTTGTAGGTTTTCCTGGAGATTTAGATCTCCCTCTAGATTTTGATCTCCCACTCGATGACTTATTTTTGTTTCTGTTCTCGGATCGTCCTCGTACAGACAAGGCATCACCATTCTGGTTGTCCATATTTTTCCGTCTCATCTCCTCCGCCAGCAAGGCTGAGACTATTTCATCAAACTACAAAGCAGTTGCATTGCTACCTATTGCAATAACCAGATTATCCCACGATTCTCGTAGAGAACACAACAAACTGATGCACTTATCTTCATCTGAAATTTTAATATCAACAGATAATAACTGACTTACCACATTATTAAACGCATTCAGATTCTTTGTCACCGAGTCTCCATCTTTTATCCTCAGGTTATACAGCTTTTTCTGCAGGAACAGTTTATTCACCAGAGACTTAGATTGGTACAAAGTCCCTAACTTGTCCCATAAAGCCTTCACTGTAGCTTCCCCTGATACATTCAACAATATTGAATCTGAGACACACAATCGTATTGTGCTCTTTGCCTTCCGATCCAACTTCTTCCATTCTTCATCGGTCATTCCCGTTGGTTTAGTACCCGGATCTACCACAATCCACTGATCTTTATCCACCAACAGATCCTCCATCTTGAGTTTCCATAACTCAAAACTCTGACCATTGAACTTCTCAATCTCTATCTTTCCGCTCCTCGCCATCTTCTTTCACCACCAGAGTCGATCTTGCAGATCTCCCACTGAACAGGGTGTACCACAGGCCCGAGCGAAACCCCTCAGCAACAAAGGCGTCCCCTTGAAGCCAAAACAACTCTCATACCAAACGTAGGTTTTAACCTCGTACAGAAATTACCTGCATACGAATTCTAAATCACAGGAAAAATAAAAATGCGAGAGCATAACACATAAAACACATATACACAGAGATTTCCCACTTGATCTCAAAACCGAGACTACCAGTTTGATTTTTCATTATTTTCCTTTCAATGTTACAATACATATTTATACATGCCGAAGCATCCAATACCATGGACCGAAAAACCATCACATCCAATACCATTGACCAAAAAACCATCGCATCCAATACCATGGACCAAAAACCATCGCGTCCAAAAAACATGTGCGAAAATCATGCACAAAACCATAAGTGGGTTTGCCCAACCTAACGTAGGGTCCAAAACCAAAATTTTCCGAGGCGCTGCCCCCGACCCCATAAAGTGGGGTTACGGGTACTCCTCAAACCCCCTCTTAACTATGTGGAAAGAATATAACACAAGCCAACATACCACATAAGCTTGAATTCAAATAACATTTTAATTTTTAAATCCTTATTCCATTTCTATTTTGAATTATTGATTTTGTTTTAATATATTTTTATTTCCACTAATATTTATTTTTATATCTCATCTTTATTTTAAATTATCTTTCAAATTTCTTTTGTTTATTCTTCTTTTTGCGAATTTATTCCTCTTTACCCATTTTTATCCATTGTTTAACAAAAGTTTCATATAGTTTTTTTTATTTGTTAATTAAAATTATCCTATTACAGTTAGTATTTATGTTTAATTACCAATTTCAATTATTGTTTGCAAAATAATTTAATTTTTTTTTAATGGATAGATTTTCTTTATTAATTGTTTTACCTATAAATCATTTTAAAAAATTATATATTTAACAAATTTGAGCTAAAAATCAAATAAATTATTTAATAAAAGTATTGGTTATTATTTTATTATTTTAAAATGTATATTTAATAAATTTTGACTAAAATCAAATCAATATTTGATAAAGTATATATTGTCATTATTATTATGATGTAATTTTAAGATCAAGATCAAGCCCAACACCAAATTGATGTAAAAGACTCTTATTTATAATGCAAAAAACCCACTTCCACCTTACTCTTTTAAATAATAAATTTTCAAACCATCTATATCTCTAGAAAATTCGTTTTAAACCACCAAAACCCGTCTAATAAGAAAGAAAAATAACACTCATTTTTTTCATATTTATCTTATACATTCTCTTATATATATAGCATACGTTACCAGAGCTTTTCTTTGTTTAGATCTGGATTTCTCGCTACGTTAATTCGGCATAGCGTCTGCCCAGAATTTTTGAAATTCCAAAATAATTTTATATATTTTTAATATTATATTTTGAAAATTTTAAAGGGAAATTCTATATATGTGTAAAATTTATTTTTAATAATATTTAGGGTCAAGACCGCGAGAAAGTCGGTTCAAATGGGAACGATAAATAAATAAAATAGCCTTTATTAATATAAATATAGTTTCGAGATCCGCGTAAAACGTTGATAGATTAGTAAAATTATATTCATATCGAACTGATGTACTGCCCAACCATCCTAAATACCCTCTTCTCAATTGTCTTCGTATTCTCTCTGCGACACTGATTCTTGCTCTGCTGTTGAAGTGGTTTTCACGAAGAATGGACATAATCGAACAGCTTAAATTCGAGCATAAACTGTTTCAAGCAGGGAGGAGGCTGGAATACCCACCGACATCGAAGGATGATCTACTTGAAGTTTTAGAGAATGTGGAGGGCAACTTGCTCATGGTAGACCAAACACCTTCCGTATCAACTCTCAACGCAATGTATCCTTCACTGGATTACCTGTCACGTCCATACGTTATGAGCCACCCTGACAAAGATGTAATGCTGTTGGTCATCAGCTGCTTAACCCAAATCGTCAGAATAACAGCACCTGACGAACCGTACACTGAAGAAGACATGAAAGAAATACTTGAACTCATTGTGGGAAGTTTCAAGGAGCTGGGGGAGATGAACAGTCCCTCCTTTAAAAGAAGGTTTGTCATTCTCAAAACTGTGGGAGAGGTCAGATTGTACACAGTTATGCTGGACCTTGAGTTAGACGACCTGATCCTTGATATGTTCAAACATTTCTTTTCTGCTGTTTCTCAGAATCATTATACTAATGATGTATGTGACTCAATGAAAGCGATTATGTGTGGGGCTTTGGATGAAAGCGATGATATATCAGAGGAACTTTTGTTTGTTTTACTCATCAACATGAGAACACAAATGAAGGATTCTTCACTTGCCGCGCATTTGTTATCCTTGAATGTGGTAGCATCTTGTGACGAAAAGCTAACACCGTATTTGACTGATAAAATTTCAAGCAATCGGGAAAATATTTGCAACTGTATGCATCGGTACGGAGAACTTGTTTATGATATCTGCAGGCATGGAAATGAGGAGATTGATGTTAGAAAATATACAACACCGCGTGCAGAGGTTATACGGACACGAGGAAGCTGTAATGCAGAACCAGTTGCAACTTCCACGGATAATGCAAACCGTCAAGTTTCAAGCTCTGAGTTGATTAGGGATGAAAAAATGAGTAAGAAGAGGAAGAAAGAAGTTGATGATAAGTTTGAAACGTCAAATGGACGTAGACAGGGGCCCCCGGTAAAGCGATCACGCGTTAGAGAAAACCCTAAGCCGACGGCGGACAGCGCAGATAAGGGTTACACTGCTGTAGGTTTAACAGAAGGCAACGCTGGCGAACCGAAGAATAATCTTTCAGAGCCGAAATCGTCAAACCCTAACAGGCCGCCCAGCAAATTTCCAAGAAACAAGAGCATTTCTGAAATGCAGAGGACTGTCGAAGCATTCGGAGAGGATGAGAGGTTGATCGGACGGAAAATAAAGGTTTGGTGGGGTTTCGATAAAGAGTTCTATGAGGGGGTTGTTGAATCGTATAACCCCAAATCGCAGAGGCACACCATATTGTATTTCGATGGTGATCGTGAAGACCTTCAACTTTGGAGGCAGCGCTGGGAGTTTATTGATCTCTTACCTCGTCTGGAATATAATTGATAAGTAATGCCCTTCTCCAATATTAACTATGCTTAAATTAATTTGCTGCTCTCCTCATCGATTGCTCTATTCATAGCGTGTTTAATAGGTTGGTTTTATTCTGACATTCTTATATTTCACCAATAGGAATCGTGACATTGCTTCAGTTGCAGATAACGATGGATGGATATTTGTGTTCACAACTGACGATTTCTCATGCAAATATTTGGAAAAGTTTGTTTCTGTTTTGTCAATTCAGAAGGATTAGCCTATCGATTCAAAAACTCAGGAAGTATAAAGTTTTAAAGAGCAGGATAGATTGCGAAATGTTTAGATTTTATTTGCTGAATGAATGAATGTGAGAGTGCTTTGATGCTTTTCAATTGTCTGTTAGGCTTCGTTTATGTGCATTATTGGCCATTATCTGGTGCATACCAAATTTAACTTAATGCTTCCAAATGGGCATAAAACAAAATAGGTTAACAAGATTACATTACGTCATCTTCAATGCGTGAATTCTTTCTGTCTAAACGCCAACGCTAAGGTGTAAAATTAAAATGAAATTAACATCAACATTTGATTTCGTTAGGTACTAGTGGCTGCATGGCCTTGGTTGAAACTCTTTTTTTATTTATTATTTTGTGCCAAATAAGTCTTTGTTTTTGTTGCCAAAATCTTATTACAATACTATCATTTAGCCCTAACATTCCGCAATCTCATGCATTGAAATTCATTCCCTTATCTAATATAGAATATGTCTCTATTGTAACTTTTAGTCCTAAAGATGTGCAAATTCCTTATATTTAGAATGTCAAGATAGGTTGAAGAATTCATAAAGTTAAAAACTCTAATTTTATTTATTTTTGTGCCAATAAGTCTTTGCTTTTATTACAAAACCTTAATACAACATTACCGTTTAGCCCTAACAATCCCCAATCTCATGCATTGAAATTGATTCATTGGACAACATGCTCAAGGCAAATTGCTTCCAATAGGAATATTAAAGGTTGATTTTATTCATGAAGAAATATTAGGCTTCTCTATATTGTAGCATTTTTGTCACTGTTTCTATTTGGGTAAGCCTAGTAAGATTGGGTTTTGGTCATCCCACCTATGAAGATTGGACTTACTTGACTTGATACATTGAAGAATGATTTACTAAACATGGACACTAAGATATGGACCTCAACTACTAAGGATGATTTTCATGGTGGTTTTGTCCAAAAAAATGTGCATGGACACTTATTTTTGCAAAACAATATAATAGTTTGTCCTAACGAGAGTGTCTATCATTGGTTAAGGGATTTTGACTTATATATGATGTCACCATACCTCTAAAAACGAGACTTCTATGAATTTGTTATCAATTTCAGTGAAGCTTGGTTATGGCTTCGGCATAAGAGTGTAGTTGTATAATTTCTTCTATTGGGTCTTGTATTTGTTATTGGTGCATTTTGTTAGTGTTATTGCCACTTAACAACTCACTTACTTGGACTCACAAGGGTAGACCAATCCAAATCAACAAGACCTAGTTAATCCTATCTCATTCTACTTTAGTTGTTTGTTATTATGTGATTATATCTCATTAGCTTGGATCATGTAAACTTTCTAGTTGTGGGAGTACCCATTTCTACAACATTAGTCTTTGTTATCTTAAAGTTTAGATAATAAAAATCTTATACTATTATCACAAATTGACATAGCATTTAAGTGTATGCCAAAAAATTGGAGTAACTAGAATCTAATGTTATAAACCTTCAATCATATATTGGTTATTTGTAGCATTATTAGTTGGGTTTAGCTTAACTATGGTTAGTTGTGTCATTGTTATTTCAAGATTCACTGCAAGAGGAATCTAAGAGCACATCATCTCTTTCAATAATTTTTATATGAGTATTGTATTTTTTCTTCAAAACATATTTGAGGTCACATAACAATATTTATTTAGGTTGATTCTCACAATTGTGGCACACACCCTAATCTAAAACATATCAAAAGTAATCTAAAAACATATCCATGTACTTTTGATAGTGTGCTATACTCATTTCTTGAAGTGTGTATTTCATTCATTAGCAAAATTGATTGTTGATTTAATTTTTTTTTTATACATGTAGGGTTAGAGGCTTCCTCTACTATAGGATGATGACATATTAAAGCACTTGAATGTTTATTGCATTGTGACAACTTTCTACAAAACACAGTAGGCTTTGTTATGAGAGATAATATTATTGTATGAACTGTTAAAATTTTTGTAGCTATGGTGAGTATTTCCATTGGAAAACTAGTGGAGAAATTCATATTTTAAACTTTGACTAGATGGCTTAAGGCTCATCAAGTTACCAAAGCTGTAAAAAATCCATCTTTTGGTCAAATGAGTTTTTTAGTTCGCGTTGACCATTCTTTTATTTGACCAAATTTAAGGAACTACTATTTATAGGGCATGTAACGCTAGGATTGACCTCATGCTAGCAAGGTAGAAGGTATTACGCATTATTACAAGAAACCTTACAGAACTAGTTGACAAAGAAGACAAATTTTAGAAAGATGACATCTTGGCATCATTATAGAATTTGTTAGTGTTAAGTTTAGGTATGTTCTATGATTAGAGAAATTTATTTCAATTTTCACAGTTAGCTCAATATCTTTTCCAAATTAGAAATCACATCAACATTAAAGTAAGCTCTAGATAAAACATAAACATAAATGGTAGAAGACAAATCAAGACAAGAGGACACAAGGTGTGGCAATAGCAAGGGACAAACCCCAATGTGGGGAAACCCTTGATCAGTTCTTCTTATATGTTCTTCAATAGTTTAGTAGAGTCAGAGAGTACATTTACATAAGAAGACGATACATGAGATAATTTGAATACATGTTTCTTCAACTGATTCTCCAAGGTGACTCTTTCACCTATCATCGTGGTGAATCTTGTCATCATGTTGCACCTCACCATACTGCACCATGCTACACCCATCATCACAATGCTACATCTTATCATGCTTCATCAATCATGACACTACCCATCATTGTACTGCATCATCTACCCTCATGTGCCATTGGTGCACCTTGTTTTGACATGATGTGCTTGCTGCACCTTCCTTACCATAGTGATGTCCCAATTGCTATTGCAACACCATGACTTTCTTATTTCCCAATTGATATTGTAGCACTATGTATTGCTGCTATCTCAATTGTTATTGTAGCACCATGTCTTGCTTTTGTCCCAATTGCTATTGCAGCACTATGTCTTGCTACTGCCCCAATGCTTATTGTTGTCGATGTGCCTTTCCTGCCATGTCACAATTGTCCCATGTATCTATACAACACTATGTACCTTGTTGTCCCATATATCTTGACAACACTATGTACCTTGATGTCCCATATATCCTAACAACACTGTGTACCTTGTTATCCCATATATGGTGACAACATTATGTAGATTGTTTTCCATATATCTTGACAACACTATGTACCTTTCTATCCATATATCTTGGCAGCACTATGTACCTTGCTGTCTATACATCTTCACAACAATATGTACCTTGTTATCCCATATATTAGCATCGGTGTACTAGTTTCCTTGCTATTCCATGCATCTAACTATCAGTCCACAAACAACCCTAAATTCGCTTCATGCTACTTTTGATTTCTACCTATGGTTTTGTGCATGTACTTGACTGGTTAGGGCACACCAACAATCTTAATGTATAGGGAGAATACCCTTGTTTGCCTCACTGTCCTTCCTTAGAGATGACTGTGGCTTAGTTAGGAGGTACTTTCTCTCCAAAAAATTATTGTAATAGTCCCTTACTACATCCCTATAAACAAAGATATACAACCCAATATCATGCATAAAACAATCATGAAACCCACCACTAGTCTATGGCCTCATTTGCACGGTAAAACTGCTCCAATGTGTCACCTCAAGTTATGCTTCTTACCTCATGCAATGACTAAGATATGCAGCTCTTCCTCTCTAAACTACGCACCCAAAAAAATCCACAAACTTAGACATGCCTCACCCTTCCTTGCTACAATTTTGAACAATATTTTAGACCTTAGGATTACATTAGAGCATCCAATGTTAGGGTTGCTTTATGTCTGCGTTAGGGTAGGCTTCCATTTTTTTTCTATGGAAGCCTTCCAAGTGTGTCTAGGGTATCCTCTCTTCCTCCAACATCTAGGGCTTCCACCCCTAGATTTCTCTTCCATTAAAACCTAAGACAAGTGGAGAGAAATCAAGATAGAAGTGTGTGTGAAACCTCTCTCTAGTTGCTCGCCGACCTTGAAGAATTTTCTTATAACACAAATAAATTCATAAGTCCATGAATACTTATGAGGATTGGATGATATTTAGATGAATCCTACACCTCTTTATGAGAGGCATCCAAGAAAAATATCATCTGCCATAAATAGGATGACCCACATAGAGTTTGGCCCTAGTTTCCAATTTTAGTGCTCTCTCTCAAATAGGGAGAACTCCATCCATTGATCCATATGTTTGATTATAGTATCTCTACCATTAGTGTCTTTCAATGCTCTGCTATGCTGAGCTCTTCTCTGCTCCATTGTACCATGAAGAAGAAAAATTTATTGAGAATGTCTCATACCATTGTCTACTCACCAGTCAATTACATATGAAGAGAGTGTGTCATATCTCTCTTAGTAACCTGAAGTCAGTTTTATTGATCCTAGATAAATATCATAAGAGAGTGTCTCAAAATACTCATAATGATCTCAGATTAGTTTCATTAATCACAGATAAATGTAGGTCATCCTAGCATAGGGATTATTGTAGATACAATGATGTGTCCATTGATAGTACTACTATGGTTCCTAACCCCATTTCCCCTCTCATTGATGAGATTTGAGGTACTTCCCATGAGTTCCATATTGCATTGGTAGGATGCCTCGACATGAGAAACAATCATATTTTCGACAAGAGAATGAATCATCGTGCCCCACAATCGCCATGTGAGAACTAATCATTCCGGCCCACAGGAGAACTAATCATCCTCTTTCACAGTTGCCACAAGATAACTAATAATCCCAACCCACGGGAGAACTCATGATCATGTTTCACAGTTTCCATGGGAGAACTAATCATCATGCTCCACAATCACCATGGGGTATGACAGGGGAAGGTTGAACCTATCATCCTGTACATAGCACACCACCAAGGGAGGGTGAGTTTCCCTGTGGTCGTATGTTGCTCCATTAACTACCCCAAGCCCCCGAGAGCTCCAAGAGCTCAATGCATGCAACATGCATGACCCTTATAAGGATCTCCCTCAATAACTCCAAGTCTTTCGAGAAATTCATAGATTTCACCTTTGCCCAGTGTTTTAACAAAATTTCTATGACCTGTACATCAGTCTCAATGCGATGGAGCCTCCTCGCTCATCGACTTACCATATCTTATATAAGGCAGTATCTAATGTCTATCTGTTGGAGCAATCATCGAATACAGGATTCCTCAATAATCGAATCCTCCTTGTGGTTGTCACAGAGAATCACAGTGGTATTTATCATGTGTACAAACACCTCGCTTATGATCTTTTGTAACCATGCAACTTCACAAGAGATCATACTCATAGCTATGTATTCGGTCTCCATGGCAATTATAGCATCCGACTTCTGCTTCGACTTCTGCTTCCTGCTCATCCATGATATCGAAGAAAAATCCAAAGAGAAATGGAACTAAGAAGTGCTCTAGTGATCCTCCACACTTTGTGCTGAGTCAACATTCGAATAATCATGTAGATTCATATTTCCAGCAGTGTATCTCAATCCATGATATATTGTGCCCTCAAGATATCTCAGAAGATTATTGGCACCAATCTAGTGGGGCTCAACCAAATATGAGCTCACCATGCTAACTACAAAGCATATATACGGATGGAAGTTCACCAAGAACATTAATGCAAATGAGTTTATGAAACTCAGAGGCATTTCCCAAATATCGTCTCGCATCACCACCATATAACTTTTGAATGTTAAGATCCCAAAGGTAGTCACATGTTTGCAGTTTACCATTTGATATCTGGAATCCAACTCCCTCTTACTTCTACAAGTTAGAGGGTCTGCACCTTTCCGAAATAGGCCATTTCTCAAAAGGTGCTGGTATGAGATGTCTGTTGTAGATCTAACCTAAGATATTATGATAATAGAAATCATCCAAGAATAACAAGATAGAAATAGATAGAAATGCTTCTTTATTATTCAAACCCTTAAGGTAGGGAAACAACATACATTCACTCCTTAAGGAAGGAGAATACTCCACAAGCCATATGCCTATTCGTACAAGAATACTTCTCTTCATGTCTCTCCATTTTGAGTCTCTAGACTCTATATAGGCCTCATACATACAATACCATGCATCATTATCATGGTTTTCTCATACCATCAACTAATACCATGGGCCCCTTACATTATTATTAACTACTTGTGGTCCCTTACATGACATGGGTTAACCACCTTATTTATTACTATGGCCCATCCCATTATTACATTATTACCTTGGGTACCTCCCTCGGTACCCCA